>CM042441.1:4459731-4504731 GCA_023631565.1 Gymnocephalus cernua
ACGTTGCTCACGTCACATCTACGTCATCAAGCTCAGTTTGAGGCTGCGCAGTAACGCTCGGCCATCACCGGGGAAGTTCTTCTAATAGACTTCACTGGTCTCCGTCCAGAGCAACGGGATCTGTTGGTCCATTTATTTAACTGTCTATGGGAAGGTCTCGACAAAAAAAAAAGAAAAAGTCAATAATCAAAGAAAGGACAAAAGGATCTTTTGTGATCTGATGTGCTAAGATCTTTGTTTGGTGCATCGTGTCTTATTCCTGAGGGGCTGTTAACAGTAGCTCTGGTTTTATCTGCTTTTGACGCTTTTAAAAACATTTTTGTCACTTTTTTTCAGTGCTTTTCTTCTTCATGACATTAAACCTCATTTTTGAGTTAAAGAACAAAACTAATATGATGAGGTAATTGGACTAATAGTTAAGATGAGAGCATGTTGAGTGAATCACAGATGGGCTTATTACGTCAAAGTTTAGCTTTTGGTTTTGAAACCATTTAAACATTTTTTTTTCAATTGCTATAAAAATTGTATAAAACACCCAAAATTCTTTGAAATTAATCATTAATTTGACCCGCAAAGAACGTTGTATGGAGCCCGTACAACGTTCCTCCATGCATCACTGTTGTGTTTGGTTGACAGAAGCCCATGCTTCTGATATTTAAACTTAAGGGTTGAATACTGAACACCAGAACTCGTATTGAAGAAGCAGATCTTACATGTATCTCAGCTCCGACTCCCTCCGTACGAGGACGTCTCTTATGTGATCGATTTGGCACAGCTCTCCTTCAATGTCCTCGATGGTAATCGTGGAGTCAGCCATGGAAATGACATCCTCCGCTGAAAGACAGGCCAGACCAAAACACATCTGTTTGATTCTGATCATGGCAAACAGGAGTTAGATGCTTTCCTCTTTTAGACATTTTTCAGTTGATTTCCTGTGAAATTGAGGATGGCAATTCCTTGCACATTTAAAGCTCCAGTGTGTAACATGTTTAGTTGTTTATTATCAAAATCTGTGTTGCCCGTTCACAAACTTGTCCTTTTTCATGAATATTTACCACCACCATCAATTCCAAGTATTCCTATTGGCTTGAAATTTTATATTTGCGTTTGCATGAACTGGTGTAGACGCTCCATATTCATACATGAACTGGTGTAGACGCTCCATATTCATACATGAACTGGGGTAGACGCTCCATATTCATACATGAACTGGTGTAGACGCTCCATATTCATACATGAACTGGGGTAGACGCTCCATATTCATACATGAACTGGTGTAGACGCTCCATATTCATACATGAACTGGTGTAGACGCTCCATATTCATACATGAACTGGGGTAGACGCTCCATATTCATACATGAACTGGTGTAGACGCTCCATATTCATACATGAACTGGTGTAGACGCTCCATATTCATACGTGAACTGGTGTAGACGCTCCATATTCATACGTGAACTGGTGTAGACGCTCCATATTCATACATGAACTGGTGTAGACGCTCCATATTCATACATGAACTGGTGTAGACGCTCCATATTCATACATGAACTGGGGTAGACGCTCCATATTCATACATGAACTGGTGTAGACGCTCCATATTCATACGTGAACTGGTGTAGACGCTCCATATTCATACGTGAACTGGTGTAGACGCTCCATATTCATACATGAACTGGGGTAGACGCTCCATATTCATACATGAACTGGTGTAGACGCTCCATATTCATACGTGAACTGGTGTAGACGCTCCATATTCATACATGAACTGGTGTAGACGCTCCATATTCATACATGAACTGGTGTAGACGCTCCATATTCATACGTGAACTGGTGTAGACGCTCCATATTCATACGTGAACTGGTGTAGACGCTCCATATTCATACATGAACTGGTGTAGACGCTCCATATTCATACATGAACTGGGGTAGACGCTCCATATTCATACATGAACTGGTGTAGACGCTCCATATTCATACATGAACTGGGGTAGACGCTCCATATTCATACATGAACTGGTGTAGACGCTCCATATTCATACATGAACTGGGGTAGACGCTCCATATTCATACATGAACTGGGGTAGACGCTCCATATTCATACATGAACTGGTGTAGACGCTCCATATTCATACATGAACTGGTGTAGACGCTCCATATTCATACATGAACTGGGGTAGACGCTCCATATTCATACATGAACTGGTGTAGACGCTCCATATTCATACATGAACTGGTGTAGACGCTCCATATTCATACGTGAACTGGTGTAGACGCTCCATATTCATACGTGAACTGGTGTAGACGCTCCATATTCATACATGAACTGGGGTAGACGCTCCATATTCATACATGAACTGGTGTAGACGCTCCATATTCATACATGAACTGGGGTAGACGCTCCATATTCATACATGAACTGGTGTAGACGCTCCATATTCATACGTGAACTGGTGTAGACGCTCCATATTCATACGTGAACTGGTGTAGACGCTCCATATTCATACATGAACTGGGGTAGACGCTCCATATTCATACATGAACTGGTGTAGACGCTCCATATTCATACGTGAACTGGTGTAGACGCTCCATATTCATACATGAACTGGTGTAGACGCTCCATATTCATACATGAACTGGTGTAGACGCTCCATATTCATACGTGAACTGGTGTAGACGCTCCATATTCATACGTGAACTGGTGTAGACGCTCCATATTCATACATGAACTGGTGTAGACGCTCCATATTCATACATGAACTGGGGTAGACGCTCCATATTCATACATGAACTGGTGTAGACGCTCCATATTCATACATGAACTGGGGTAGACGCTCCATATTCATACATGAACTGGTGTAGACGCTCCATATTCATACATGAACTGGGGTAGACGCTCCATATTCATACATGAACTGGTGTAGACGCTCCATATTCATACATGAACTGGTGTAGACGCTCCATATTCATACATGAACTGGGGTAGACGCTCCATATTCATACATGAACTGGTGTAGACGCTCCATATTCATACATGAACTGGTGTAGACGCTCCATATTCATACATGAACTGGTGTAGACGCTCCATATTCATACATGAACTGGGGTAGACGCTCCATATTCATACATGAACTGGTGTAGACGCTCCATATTCATACGTGAACTGGTGTAGACGCTCCATATTCATACGTGAACTGGTGTAGACGCTCCATATTCATACATGAACTGGGGTAGACGCTCCATATTCATACATGAACTGGTGTAGACGCTCCATATTCATACGTGAACTGGTGTAGACGCTCCATATTCATACATGAACTGGTGTAGACGCTCCATATTCATACATGAACTGGTGTAGACGCTCCATATTCATACGTGAACTGGTGTAGACGCTCCATATTCATACGTGAACTGGTGTAGACGCTCCATATTCATACATGAACTGGTGTAGACGCTCCATATTCATACATGAACTGGGGTAGACGCTCCATATTCATACATGAACTGGTGTAGACGCTCCATATTCATACATGAACTGGGGTAGACGCTCCATATTCATACATGAACTGGTGTAGACGCTCCATATTCATACATGAACTGGGGTAGACGCTCCATATTCATACATGAACTGGTGTAGACGCTCCATATTCATACATGAACTGGTGTAGACGCTCCATATTCATACATGAACTGGTGTAGACGCTCCATATTCATACATGAACTGGGGTAGACGCTCCATATTCATACATGAACTGGTGTAGACGCTCCATATTCATACATGAACTGGTGTAGACGCTCCATATTCATACATGAACTGATGTAGACGCTCCATATTCATACATGAACTGGTGTAGACGCTCCATATTCATACATGAACTGGTGTAGACGCTCCATATTCATACATGAACTGGGGTAGACGCTCCATATTCATACATGAACTGGGGTAGACGCTCCATATTCATACATGAACTGGTGCAGACGCTCCATATTCATACATGAACTGGGGTAGACGCTCCATATTCATACATGAACTGGTGTAGACGCTCCATATTCATACATGAACTGGTGTAGACGCTCCATATTCATACATGAACTGGTGTAGACGCTCCATATTCATACATGAACTGGGGTAGACGCTCCATATTCATACATGAACTGGTGTAGACGCTCCATATTCATACATGAACTGGGGTAGACGCTCCATATTCATACATGAACTGGTGTAGACGCTCCATATTCATACATGAACTGGTGTAGACGCTCCATATTCATACATGAACTGGGGTAGACGCTCCATATTCATACATGAACTGGTGTAGACGCTCCATATTCATACATGAACTGGGGTAGATGCTCCATATTCATACATGAACTGGTGTAGACGCTCCATATTCATACATGAACTGGGGTAGATGCTCCATATTCATGCTCCATCTTGAAATACGGTAGCCGGTGAGGGACATACAGGACGTACTGCTCCACCTTCCACGTTTTCACTGTCACATGATAAACTCACAGGTGCTGCTAACGCTGCTAACGGGTATCGTAGCTTCCCGGCCCCGGCAAGTTAGAAGAAGGAAACACGGAGGACCACACATATTCAAAATCCAAATGTCAGGAACAGGAGTCTTCCTCTTCTTCTTCTTCTTCGAAAAAAAAAGAAAAAGGAGATTGAAAAGAGCAAGAGACCGGCGTCATCAGAAAGAGAGGACTTGCTGGCCGATCTCCTCGATCAGCTCCAACAACAGGGAGAGGGCAGCAGCTGGAACCGTGAGAAAGAGCTGATGCAGAGGGAGGTGTGTGACTTGGAAGTCCAGCTTGCTGAACGTGTCCCCTCCCCACCCGGGGAAACAGAGCATCTGAAATCCCAGCTGGGAAAAATCTGCAACTTTCTCGCGGTAGCCAATACCACCAACGAGATGTTGGAGCGCTATCTGGAGACTGAGAGGGCTCAAGCTCAGGAGCTGAAGGATAAATTGAGCAAGATGGAGGAAGCTCACCGAAAAGAGGGCGAGGGAAAGACAATACTGGAAAGATCCCAGGCTTCCCTTAGAGCCCAGCTGGAGATGCAAGAACCTCATGGCCGCTCTTGAGAAAAAGTGTGAACATCAGCTGGAGAGCGAGCGCGTCCTATGGCAGCGGGAGAAAACCTCCCTGCTGGAGGAGAGCGAGAATACAAGAGCGTCCTACGTGGCTCAGACCGACGAGCAGAGCGTTGTGAATGACGGCCTCCGGGCTGCTCTGAACAAGGCTGAGCAGCAGCTGGAGAGTCATCTCAGCGAGTGGAAGGAGGAGAAGTCATCCCTCCTTCAGGCCACAGAAAGCCTGAAGCTGACTCAGCAGGAGCAGGAGTGGGAGAGGACGGAGAGCACCATGAGGTCCCAGCTGGTAGATCTCCAGAGACAGATAATAGAAAAGCCAAAGAGGAAGAAGTGTCTACAGAAAGCTTTTCTAATGCCTTTCTAATGTGTGTGTGTGTGTGTGTGTGTGCAGGGCGTGTGATGCGTCAGTGCAGTAGTAGTAGAGTAGTAGTGCTTGTAGCTGCTTCTGCTTCCAGCTGCTGCCACCGGATAGCTCTTAGTTTTCAGGGGTGAAAAGAGGAGCGGAGTGTGTAAGCCTCCTCAGCCGGTACACAGCCTCTCCACGGCCTAAGATCTCGTACACGCCTCCCCGTGGCACACATGGTAACTGGTCCCTTGTGGTACCAGGCTAAGTTGTACGGGATCTCGGAGCAGCAGTGGGCCCCAGAGACGTGGCATGCGGGCCCATCGGTGAGTGGAAACGCCCCTGATGCCCGTCAACCACTGCCCCAGTTATGGGTAAATAGCCCCAGCTATGGGTAAAATAGTGAAGACCCCAATGGCGGCGCAGGCAGAAGATGGTGGTGTGAGAACCACCACAACGGCTGGGAAGGCGACCCCACAGCCACGTGGGTTAACTGGTGGCTAGGGGAGCAAACCCAGAAGACAACCCTGCACCTGGGGACCGGCACAGGTGGAGTCCACCTGACCGGACCACCGGCAGCCCCCTGCAACTCCTGCCAGACGAAGGTCGTCATGGGTTCCCTCATGCATCTGGTAGGAGTGAAGATGGTGGGAATGAGGTCTGCGCACCCACACCCTCACCTTAATCCTTACACCTATGCACAAGCTTCTTGAGAAAACTGAAACTAGTCCTCTCAACTATATAATAACTACCGCATACGCACAAACACTAGCTACACAACTAATCTTTAAAATAAACACATAAACATGATGTCATGTTTGTTGGTGGGACGGTCGTACACGTGTACTGTGGTTTGTCTTGTTAACTTGCAGGTGCAGCGGAGGCGATGATGAGATGACTGCAATCACCTGGCCGGCCCTCCCAGACTATTTAACCCCCCCCCCCGAGACCAGGCGGCCGCGTTCTCCCGACTGCTCACCAACACGTTTCCTCTCTGTTTGAGTTTTCCCTTTGTTAACTACTGACAACACGCACCTCACATTCTCCATTACATCCATACACCTGCATTCATCACTGATACTGACGATCACACCTCATCCTTCTCTTGTTTGCATCATTATTTGTTGTTGTGCATCTCCCTCTTTTGTTGAGGCCTGTGACAAGTTGGGGGGCTTGTTTGCCGCGAGTATAAAACCAGGACCTTGTTTGTGGTTTTCTTTAGTTAATCCTAGCCCCAGCCCCTGTTCGAACTGTCAAGGTTATCAGTCTCAGGGGACTCTCGAGACTCACGATGAAAAACCTAATGTGGGACTATTTAAATATCCAGGCACAAACGCACAACAAGCACACACATTTATGGATGAATTAGTGAAACCTGTTCGGCTGTAAACATTAAAAACTTCCCTGGATCAAATTCCACCGTCCTGCTGTGATCTGATCAGAGCTCGGTGAATACTTCCCTCACCTCCAGTCATTCTTCAAGCACCACTGAATATCTGCACTGCCTGCCTCCTGCAGCCTCCTACTCCTCTCCAGGGGCAACGATGAGTCATCCAGCAGAGCTCGGATCCCCTTTTAATTACCTGGCCTTGTGTGAAAAGACATTACAATCATACTCGCAGGTTTGTGTGAATGCAGTTTATATTGTTTACTGCGTGATCGTACTTCTTCCTTCAACTAAAGTAATGCCGTCACACCCTCAAGGCACATTTAAAGTCAACCATGTAAAACATGATAATAGAAAGCAATAAAATAAAACGAGTGCGTGCCTTTATAGTAAAATGTTGCACACGTCGCGTGGCATTACAGACGAGATGGTTGTATAAAATGGTAAAAACCAAGAAGTGAGCCTAAAAATAATATCTCACTATCAAGCTGAAGATATAAGGGTGTCTCCATTAAATTGACATTTTCAATGCAGGACTTTACAGCGTGGTATTGCTACTTTTACTTAGGTAAATGATACTGTATAAGACTCAAATATTTTGGCCTTATTATGACCAAACTTTAGCCAATTGTATCAGTATGATTTGACATTGTTCATATTTCTCTCTCTGTGTGGATGCAAATAAACTCTTGTCTCTGTGCTCTTAACTGTAGTTTCCAAATAGTTTCCAAGGAATTTCCCTGGAAAGAAATATGTAATTTGTTAGTAGCCTAATTATAGGGGAAAATAAGTTTATCCTAAAAAAAAACAACTAATATTTATTGTATATGTTGAAAGTCCTGCTGTGTACTGACATTACAACTCACTAGAAATTAAAGCTATGAAAAGATTTGTTGATATACTGATTTGTTGAGCGTCAGAAACATGATCTGCAACTATTTCGACAATCAATTTATCGTGTTTGTTTCCATGCAAAAAAGTGAAACATTCTCTAATTCCAGCTGTCACGTGTGAGGATAACCTGCTTTTCTTTGCCTTAATGTGGCAGTAAACTGAATATATATGTGTATGTTGGACTATTAGTTGGACAAAAACAAGCTATTTTAAAGATCTTGAGACAGAAAAACAAAAAAACGAAATAACTAGAAGCCATTATTGGAATTTTATTCTTGGCAGTGGGGAAGAAGGCTCTTTGAGAACTAAATTTAGACCATACATGTTGGAAAACTCTTGGACAAACGTATGGCCTTTAAAGAAATAAACTAATACAACTGTCACATTAATGAATGTAGCATGTTCTCCTGAAGAGAAATCTCACCTCCACATCATCCCCTGTATCGGTCCTTGTCAGGATGTCTAAAATCCTGGACCATGCTCACTGGGAGGACCTGCAGGCACCTGAAGCTTTCCTTCCCTCTGCTAAAAAGTTTTCCTTCGCTGATTACTTAATACAGAAACACAATTCAAATGTTCATCCTGTTAAATTCAAACACAAACGGACTGTGGTGCACGTTATACTCGAAACTCACCCGATTCCTCCGTCGCTGTGTCCACCTGCGTCTTCTCCAGGGAGCCGTACTGTTTAGAGGAGCTTCTCTCTTTGTCCATGCTGTTCAAATACTCCCCTTTTTGTTAGACACTGCGCAGAAAAATTCAAGGAAATATTTGTGCAGCTCGATGATTTGTATTAAGAAGGTAGGCCTACCGACTAAGTCCATGCAGACCTGCTGTAACGTGTGAGGGAGAGCTGCCGAACAGATGCTGAGCCGACTCCTGCAGAGCAGATGTCAGCCCGGAGCAGCGGAGGCTGCAGGGCGCCACCTGCTGGCAGACCGGCTCTATGACCCCCAGCCGCAGGACGAATTTACGGGGGCACATAGTCAAAAACTGGGCTTCTTGTTGTTCCTTTTTAAGTTTTTTTTTTCGCATTTTCAACGTTTTAGTAGCTTTTTTTTCAGAGTTTTTATCACCTTTTTCGATTTTTTTTGCATGTAGCTTTTGTCCCTTTTTTTCAAAGTTTTTGTAGCTTTTTAAAGAAAAAGATTTTCGAAATTCTTTTTATTTTTTCTTATCGATTTTTCAAGGTTTTTGACGACATTTTTTTTTTTTTTTTTATGTTTTTTTCGCTTTTTAAATACATGCACCCAGCAACAGCCCCATGAGAACGGGAGAATTACATTTAAAGGGAAATTTCGGTAGCCTGTTTTTCAACCTGATTTGTCCCATGTTTCCAAAAATCTATGAAATTGGTCCGGTATTGAGCGAGCTAGACAGCTGTAACCGCCACTACGGCCGGAAGTTACGCAAAATCTCTAAACAAATAAATAAAAATAAAAATCGAATAGGCTGTTATCATTTTCATACTTCCATCCAGGATGTTTCAATCCAAACAACAATATTTTTCCTAAACTATAAGGCTAACTTGTCGTTTTGGTGCCTTTCTCGGCTAAACGCCGTAGCTGTATCCCTTCTAGCCACAAATGTGATTTGTGAATTTCCGTCGACTAAAAGTTGTTTTTGCCACTGACAGACTCAGATTATTATTCTAAGTGTCTGACAGCATTATAGAAAGGATCCCTACAGAGATAGACCTTTTATTAAAGAGTAAGATCCTTCTTGTTTAACATGAAACAGCCCCAAAATCACCATCACCAAACACACCAGACTCCATGTAAATAATCAGGACTTTTAGCGTGTATAGAGCCAGACTCCATGTAAATAATCAGGACTTTTAGCGTGTATAGAGCCAGACTCCATGTAAATAATCAGGACTTTTAGCGTGTATAGAGCCAGCATGTTTCACATGTAAATGAGTGAATTAAAGGTTAATTTCAACCAGACCAGGGTCGTGATCGTTGAAACAGTGAAAAGATGAACCAAGACGGCTTTTGATAGTTTTATTTTGTTTCTGTCGACTTTGAGTTAAGTCTGTTTTATGATAAAAATTACTGTTTATTTAAATGGAGTCTGGTGGGTTTGGTGATGGCGATTTCGGGGCTGTTTAAAAGACTTTATTTAGCTTAAGAAGTAAGAGCATTTCTCAAAACATAAAGGAACACTTAATCTTTCAGTTTGTCACAAACGGAGATACAGGACAGGAAGCCGGAAGGGGATGAAAAACTCATCTGACTCTGAAACAGACAAATGTAGTGGAATGAAAAGTTCAATATTTACCTCTGAGATGTAGGAAGTAAAAGTATAAAGTAGCAGAAAATGGAAATAGTCATAGTACAACCTGGAATTTGTACTTAAGTAAATGTACTTTGTTACATTCCACCACTGCATGTGTATTTATTAAGAGAAGCTGACAACAAATAATAACTGAATGTTTCCCAAAGAGAGCAAATGTATGGAATCAAATCAGGGCAACGTTTTAATTAAAGTAACAAACATCTGCCACGTGAACGGTCCGCTGCGCTCCAACCACAACGTCGCTCTCCACGGGAGAACCGAGCTGCATTTCATCGTGGAATTTTCATCGCGCCCGATTGAGTTCAGCTGGTTAACGACGTACCGGGGACGACTTGATTTCATGTCGTCGGGCCCGTGAGGGCTGCGCCAGATGATCGGGGAGAGCAACATGTGCCGGTGTAAACAGGAAGCAGACTGTCTGGCGTTACTCTGCGGTTAAAAAAAAATCATCAATGTATAAGTTAAAAATACAGAAAATAATATGGAGAAAGAACAACAATGGTGAAAAGTAAGAGCAGGGATGAAATCCCGGGATTAGGATGGCACCAAATCATGGTTCCAGCTGTTGCCGTGGTTCTGCTGAAATTCCCTGCTATGCCGTGTTGCTCCCTGCGCTGCTACAACCACTATTTCTTGTCGCTGTTTATTATCTATACTGTGATGCCCCCCAACGGCACGTCAGACACCACCTACCAAGAGCCTGGGTCTGTCCCAGGTTTCTTCCTAAAAGGGAGTTTTTCCTCGCCACTGTTGCACTAGTGCTTGCTCTTGGGGGATTTGTTGGGTTTTTTGTAAATTATAGAGTGTGGTCTAGACCTACTCTATCTGTAAAGTGTCTTGAGATAACTCCTGTTATGATTTGATACTATAAATAAAATTGAATTGAACTGAATTTGCTTGGACCGGCGCGAGCGCAAACCGAGCAAAAGCAATAGTTTTTTAAACTAAAACGTAGTAGTGTAGATGTAGCCTCACCCCTAATTTCCACCAAGGCGCGTCTGCGCTGCGTTCCGGCCACGTCGCGGCCATTCAAGTCAATGTTTGATAATCCACCAGCTGCGCCACGGCGCGTCCCAGAAGCGTGCGTGAAGTGACGCTCCGCTAAAGATATATACGCGCCAGGTCTATTTACACGCGAGCCGCTATAGCAACACTAAAGCACTTTTCCCGCTTCGGTCCCCCTACAGGTTGGAAGCGGGATTGTCCGTTACGGCTGTCGTAAATGTCTCATTACGTCTCATTCAAACTACAGATCCGCAACCCGATCTGGCAAACTTGCACCAAAATAATGTACTTTTTCGCTTTGCGGCCCTCTATTGGCTATAACCGCACTATGCAAGTTTGCCAGATCGGGAAGCGGATCCGTAGTTCCAATGAGACGTAACGGGACATTACGACAGCGGCAAGACGCTCAACTTGTGAGACGCACCCGGCGTGGTACGGCGCGTGGCGGAGGACAGAACAAACCAGCAGCACAGTCGGAACGCAGTACAGACGCGCCCAGCGGAGAATCGGAGTTGGTCACTCCTCAGCTGTAGAACAAAAGAAAAAAAAAAAAAAAAGAGTGTGTGTCATTCAGTAAACACAACAGAAGAAGAATATTAAAAGACATACAGAGGCAATAATGTTCCCAAAAGTCTGGATGTATTTAACTGGAATTACATGATTTGGCTCTAAAGCAAATGTTTATTTTTGGCTGCTGATTGCACTTCATATATTTATTTATTTATTACACACCAGATGCATCTGCTACTGTATACACAAGTTGTAGCAGGAAAAGTTTACTCTTCACAGTACTCAGGTCTGTAACAGGTTGAAGACTTTCAAATACAGACATTCAAAAACTTTCTGGACGAAAGATTATTACATTAGGAAGCATTTTATATTGGTATTCAATTTGACCTCACTCCGTAAAAGGTGCAGTATGTGTAATCCACATTTGGCATTGTTAACCTAGGGCAACGCTTTCTCTTCAAACAAACGTCTGTAGTGTTTCCTGACGGGTTACAGCGGACTGTTTGACACGAGACGAGGTGTGTTCAGAAAAAAAAACACACTGGACAAACATTTTCTGACAAGCACGTCTGCTCACGGCGGCACAACAACAATCTCAGGCTGTGTTCACACCTGGCGTCTTTTTTTTTTTTTTTAAGATGCCAGCGTCTGTTTTAGATTATAATCCTACGGCGTAAACCGTGCTTTTTTTAAACGACATCGCCGACTTCTTTTTCTGCAGCTCGGAGCGTCTTTTGGAAGTTGAAAAAGTTAAACTTTTCTGAAAGAAAAAAAAAAAAACACAAAAAAACCCCAGGTCAAGCGCTTTTTTGACAGCCGACCAATGACAAGCGGAGTAGCCAGACCTGTCGTTTCCAAAACAACAACAAAAAATCTCTCTCTAAAAAAAATAAAAATTTTCTTGTCAAAAAAAAGGACACCAAGTGTGACCATAGCCTTAGTTTGAATGTTCAGTTAAATACACATAACTGAGCTGGTTTGACCATGTTATCAGTTCAAACAACCCACAATGAGGCACAAACAATGAATGACTTTAGCCGAAGATAAACAGACTGTTTGGGGTGTGGTGAAACAGGAAGAAGGTCTACTCCAGCCTCACCTTGTGCACACGGCTTGTGTTTACATACCTACTAAGAGGCTTCAGAGTTTCTACCGTCACGGTGACCGAGTCCGTCTTCTACCCGCCCATAATCCTGCTTCCTTGTTTGCTTTAAAAAAAAAACATGATTGCTTATGCTAAAGTACATCTGTGAAGGCTCAGGTGGCACAGAGATGGATCCCCAAGTCCATCAGCGTGTGTCTGATAAAATGGACCCCTTCTTAGTTGATCAGTCGATTATTACTTTAGGTCCATTTTCTTATGCTTCTTTTTTTATCATGCTGAATGTTCTATTTCAAAGACACTTACAGGGACATCTCTGGTGAAGATAGATTTAAAGTGGTGCTGTTGCATGATTCTTTGTGGAGAAACTCAGTTTTACAGATCTGACGATTAAAGCGACAAAGTGTTATTCGACTGAGATTTTTTTTTGTTGCCCTAAAAACGGGATGTGACAACATTTAACTGATGAAAGAGCTATGAGCAATAATGAGTTAAAAGTCAACACTAGAGCTGCTCGATTAATCGATTTGTTGTCAACTATTGCATTAATCACCAACTATGGAGTTATTTTTTATGAAAAAAGTAAAAGAAAGTCTGCGATTCCAGCTTGTTAAATGTGAATATTGTTCTAGTTTCTTCTCTCCTCTGTGACAGTGAACTGAATATCTTTTGAGTTGTGGACAAAACGAGACGTTTGAGGACGTCATCTCGGGCTTTTTGGGAAACACTGATCCACATTATTTGAAATTTTACAGACCAAACAACTAATCGATTAATCAACAATGCTTTGAGCTGTGCTACCTGACGAGAAAGAGAGACAAGTCTGTAACTGACCTGCTGGGGAAAATAATTATTATTTTCATACTGATAGAAATTATTTGTTTTTGTGAAGATAAATGCCTTTTATCTACTGCACTCTTGAAAGCGTCTTTGTGTACTCTCCCACCGTGGTTCCAGTGCTTTATCTCCGTCCATAGTTGTTGTTGCTTCTGTCGTCCTCCATTGCTTTTTCAAGCCAGTCTCTCTCCTGCTCAGACTCGGAGTCGCTGGCTTCGCTCGCACCAGCCGCCAGCAGGCGAGAATAGTTAATCCGCCGCTGGCGAGGGGCTTTCCACTGGAGCAGCGGCAGACACACGCACCACGCCATCACGCACACCGCTGCTCCTCTGAACAGCCAGGTCAGCCCGAACCTCTGGACCACAAAGCCTCCGGCGAAGCTCCCGAGCCCGCTCCCCAGGTGGAGAGAAAGTGTACTGTAGAACCTGCTCACGCTCCTCTCGGCCCCCGGCGTGGCGACTTCCGCACACTGGACCTTCACAGCCCACCAGAGGGCGCCGTCGCTGAACAAGCTCAACACCTGGGCGGGCAGCGCGGCCCACGGCGCCCACAGGAAGGAGTAGTAGAAGCACTGCAACCCGAGACTCGCAGCCCCGACAACGAGCACCCTCCCCGGGCTGAGGAGCTTTGAAACTCGGCCGGCGAGCAGCGGGAAGGCGGCCTGCGAGAGCACAGCGAGGGCTAGAGACAGCCCCATGTGCAGCTCACTGCTCCCGTGATCCTGCATCTGCCATAGCAGGAAGTTATCCACGGCCGAGGCCGCGGCGCCGACCAGCAGGGTGGTGACGGCGCAGAGTGCAGCGCGGGGGGAGCCGCGCACCAGCTGCGCGGCTTTGAGGAGCCCGCTGGCCCGGTCTCGCTTCTTGTTCAGGTAGAGAGGGAGGCAGGCGGCTGCGGGCAAAGCCAGGGCTGCTAGAGCAGCGTAGCAGAGGAAATGCACGGCGCTCCGCGGCGTCTGATAAGCCACGAGACAGCGCAACCGGCTCACCAGCAAACCGGCTCCTCCGACCCCACACGCCGCTCCGAGTAAACCCCACACCCGGGTGCTGCCGTAGCGGTCCGAGGCATACGCGAAGTCTAGATACTCGTACAGGCCGTCGTCTGCCGTCCACTCCAGAGGCGCCGACGCACACTCCCACACCGACACGATGAGGAGGGTCAAAAAGAAGAGCTGGTGTTGAGGGTCCATCACTTTTAGGCTGCCTAAAAAATCCAAACGGCTTCCCTCTTTCTCTTCCTGGGTCGTCTTTTCTCCGAGCTTCTCTTCTGGCCCTGAGAAGAATCCAAAGCTGGACCTTTTATTCCTCACTGCGGCTGCGGAAGAGCCGACGGTATGGGGCGCACCGTTTGGCTCTCCAGCGCTGTCGTTAGCCACCGCTGATGCGTTATTTTGTGACAGCCGAGGACGGGATTTATCGTGGTCATAATGCCGATTAAGTGCTGTTCTGCTCGTCAGAACGGGAGCAGATTTAGTGTCGATGAGAGTCTTTGCAGGAAGAGTTACACCAGACGTGGGAACAGGAGCTGTGTCGTTTTCACGGTGAGTTCTAGTCGACGTTGTCGCCGGTGCGACGCTGCTCCTGAGCAGGTCAGCGCCCCGACTTTGGGTTGGGCCGCTGCTCAGATCAGACGCGTTACAGCTGGCGGTCTGCGTGTGCACATCCGCGGGCGGGACGAGCAGCAGAACCATGGCGACTGCCGCCGAACACACCAGGGAGCCGTTTATCACCGCTCGCCTCTTGTCGTAGTGTTTGGAGAGCAGGCTCGCCGCGGGGCTCCAGACCAGCGATATGAGGTGCTTAGTGCCCATGACGATGCCCGTCATCGCGGGGGTCAGACCCAGCTGTCTGAAGTACAGCGTGAGGAAGGGGAGCAGGCAGGCGCGAGCGCAGCAGCACAGGAAGTTGAAGGTCCCGGCCAGAGCGAGGGCGCGCTTGATGTCAATCTGCTTGTTCCTCTTCATGATTGGCAGCTCACGGTGTCACATTCAAACTGGCAGACACAGACAGACAAAGAGAGATGGAAACTAGTCAGTGAGTACATTTACAGGCACACCAATATTCCACTAGTCAGTCCCTCCAGAAAAACGCGATTATGCGATCGCAGAATTCAATCCGTAGTCACCCAAAGTCTGCATATTTATGCGGGGGGCCGCATTTTTTCAAATACGCCGCACTTTCGCCGCATAAATTGCCGATTTCCGCGCAAAATATTTCATAATCCCTGCATTTTCGTTGCAAAAAAGTCACATATATCTCAGCAGAAAGATGAAAAATGTTGCGTTTACACACAAGAGCAACCATTTCCACTGTTGCCATAGGAACGTTATGACGTAATTTCACCTACTGAGAACACGGTGTTGGGGGAATCACTTTTTTTTCTCTTTTTCATCAAACCGCAGTTTTTGCAAGTTCCCGCAAGTTCATTGCATAAAATTGCATAAATATCCCGCATATTCCATCACATTTTTTAAGAAAACGCATGATCAAACATCAAACATTCATAATCAACGATTTTTGCCCGCAACAATCACAAAAAAACTCCGCGTTTTTCTGGAGGGACTGACTATTATTCCAAATATGACAATATTCGGAATTTGATATGGGTCATGTAAACAGAATATTACGGTTGGATATTCCGAATATAAATCGGATTAAGACATGTGGGATATTCCGGGATTATTTAGGTTTTATAGCAGAGAACTTCAACAGGGGGTCCGGGGCCTCTAGGGGGTCCTGAGAGTTACTGCAGGGGGGCCACCAACTTTTTGTTAATTTAAAAAAAAAAAAATAATTATAATAATAATAATAATAATGAAATGTCTTAACATGAATCGAACATATCATTAGCAACTATAAAATCAACCTTTCTGTGAAAAAAAAAAAACACATTGATGATAGGCTTACTGGCCCAAGTATAAGGATTCACCGTGTCTTTGTAACATTAAAACAACAATTACTTAATAGCTTGGTATTCTATGCACTAAAATAAAAGGTATAAAGGCTTTAGGCTACCCACATGTTAGTGTCTGAATGTTCTGGAGATATGTGGCTTGTGAAGACTGGGTCCAATATTTACTTTGGTGACTACGGGGTGAAATAATCACTCATAATCTGTGTTCACGTTCACTTCTCCCATTGAAATCAATACACTCAGGACGTGCCGCTAGTCTCCTAAAGAGGCGTGGCCGTGACGAAGCCCACGTGGCTCAGATACAGGAAACTACTCTGAGCTGGGGCTGTCAAGACCATAGACAAGATGTGACTCCCCTACACGGTGTGAGTCGCACACGTGCGGAAAGGCCGCCATCTTTGACAGCTAGCTACGGCAACACCACTTAGACGAAGTGCGAAAACTAAAACTCTTTCACCCAGGAAATGCACGTTTGTTTCTAGGTAGTGTTGTAATCCAAACCACCATCGTTTTTTCTAAAACTTAAATTGTCGTTTTGGTCACTTAACTTAACTGTCGTGGCCGCATGACGCTGACCTTTTCTGGGCTAAAAATCATCTGCCACAGCCCCTAAAAGGACCGTCATGAGCCCAGCTCACAGTCACCTATTGATGGCTAAACACATCTACCGAATGCGGCTCATACGACAGTTCTGTAACCACGGAGCTCTGTAGCGGCTTAACACAACTACCAACTGCCCATAAAAATATTTCTATATTTACGTGGCTTAATTTTCAGAAAACACCATATATTTGTTGTACTGCACATTGCTGCAGCTCCTCTTTTCACCCTGTGTGTTGAGCTTTCTGTTTTAGCTACAGTGAGACATCTCACTTCTGTTCCATCTTTGTTGGGAGTCGCACATGCTCAGTACCTAGGTAAGGACTACTAGCCAGTCAGAAGCAGAGTATGAGGGCGTGTCCTGACAGTACCTAGGTAAGGACTACTAGCCAGTCAGAAGCAGAGTATGAGGGCGTGTCATGCTAGCAGCTAGGCGAGCATTATAACGTGTGTACCAAAGTGACCACGTTTGTCATTGAAGTAAAGGTTGGACTACAACAGAGCTGTTTGGAGCAGTTGGTTAACAGTGTTTTCTGGTGGAGATGGTAAGTCCCTTTGGGGGGGGGGGGGCTTTGGTCTTTTTCACTTTGTAAACCTATAACGTGCACAAAAAAGATATATAACACAATAAAGGGAAGGGGAAAATCCAAAAAGCATAATATGAGCACTTAAACTGATGAAAGAGCTATGAGCAATAATGAGTTAAAAGTCAACACTAGAGCTGCAACGATTAATCAATTAGTTGTCAACTATTCCATTAATCGCCAACTATTGAGTTATTTTATATTATATATATATATATATATATATATATATATATATATATATATATATATATATATATATATATATATATATATATATATATAGAGCCACAGCACAACAGCTGGATTAGAGTTATCAATACATCTGTCCTCAAATGCAACTTTTTTGAAAAGGTATCAATGCTTTTTGTTTGCAGTTGCGAGCTTCCTCCTACTGCAATTATTTTCATTATCAATCAACCTGCTGATTATGTTTTGATTAAGTCGAACAGTTTATGAAATGTTCTTTTTTTTTTTAAATCTTCTTTAAATGTTTTCAGTTTAAAAACCCAGAAGATATTCAATTAACAACTGGGGCAGCAAGTTAACGATTATTTTCACTGCCGCTTATGATCTGCTGATTATTTTCTCGATTAATCGATTAGTTGTTTGTATTGTTAGTTGTTCTATAAAATGTGAAAAATGTGGATCAGAGTTTCCCAAAAAAGCCCGAGACGACGTCCTCAAAGGGCTTGTTCTGTCCACAACTCAAAGATATTCAGTTTACTGTCACAGAGGAGAGAAGAAACTAGAACAATATTCACATTTAGGAGCTGGAATCGGAGATGTTTTCATAAAAGACGACTCAAAACGATAAATCGACTATCAAAATAGGTAATGTTTAATTTAATAGTCGACAACTAATCGATGGAACTTGGCAGCTGTGAGAAACAGAAGAAGCAGATCTACTAGAGGATGGTTTACACCCAATTTTTACTTTTAATAGTATCAGTTCTCAAAGTAGTTGCAGTAACACGATGCTTTGTGCACTTAAACAAGTGAAAGCTTGACCAGACTCTGGGATCTTTCAGCCCTCTGTAGTCTGTATTTTTAAACCTAAAAGATGAATACATCTTTAATTAATTGCACGAATTTACTTTTATTTGGTGGGATTTGTTTCTAAATAACGTGACATTCATAGAATACGGTATATGCTACGATACAGCCTACACACTGAACTTGTTATGGTAAAAATACATGTTTCAGACTAATTCTTTTTTTTTTGTACGACGGCTACTCTGCTTAATTCTTTCTTTGAATGTGTGGTGCATTCATTGGAAGAGTTTAACCTTTAAAACGAGCCTACCGTGTAGGCGAATTCTTTGCATAAACCAGCAGATGACGCAGGGAACGTGACTGTGTGCACCTGTTACCTGCACGATGGGAAGATGTGGAGCGCTAGTCCACGTCACGTCATGTTTGTAAGATAATAAAATAAAAGTCAACGTTACACATTTACCTTTTGAACTCTCTCTCTCTCTTTGTGTCCGCGCAAAGTTCTTTCAACTTTTTTTTTTTTACCGGCCACCTTCCACCTCGAACTCCCGCATCGCATCCACGGTGAACGGTCTCTGCTGTGCTCTGAGCTAGTTTTATGTAGCCTAGCAGCTAGTCTACAGTCTATGATAGAGAGAGAGAGAGAGAGAGAGAGAGAGAGTTAGAGAGAGAGAGAGAGAGAGAGAGAGAGAGAGAGCGAAAGCACCTGTGGAAGGCGAGGAACACTCGTTTACACCTGGAGATCTTTTCCCCATGACTACAGCGCCCCCTGACGGTGTGGGTGCCTCTGCAATAATACTTGATGACACGACCAGCTTAAAGTGCATTACCGCCACCTGCCGGACTGGACTGCGAAACAGTAGAGTAGCAGGAAAAAAATATATAAATAAAAATATAAATAAAAAATGGTACTATAAAAAATAGTAATTAAAATTAAAAAAAATAGTAATTAAAAATAAAAAACAAAAGCCCATAGCAAGATCAACCAAACTAAACTAAATTCTCTCTAACAACCCTGTTTCATTCCAAAAATTCAATTACGTGAACACGCATTCCCTATGCTGCATCCCCAAGTAAGTTTTCTACTGTAAAGCTTAGTTTAGCTTCTTTTAATGCTAATCTTTTTTTTTATTCCTTTCCTTTTCATAGCCCCTACACTCCAGCAGCACATGCTGCACAGACCCACGCTGATCACAATGCATCCACCTGCTGTTGGGTGTTTATCTCCATGACGCCCATTTCTTCAGTTCTTGTGGAGAATTAGATCTATTAGATCACACTGCACTTTTTTATCTTTGTGAAGTTTTGAATCAATTGCCTTCTTTCATTCTCATATTTCTGATAATAAAGTAGAACATCCTCGATTGTTTCTTCTTGCCCACAGTAATCACATCTTCCAGTATCATGCTTACCTTTTTCAAACAGTGAGGGGATCATCGCACTGCAATACCACCTAAAAAATGTTTTCTTGCCCTTTAAACTATTTTGGACAAATATTCATGAATGGATGCGTATTACAATATAATACAATGAACACATCTGACAACACATATCACATGACCATTCACACACACACACACACACACACTGGGCATGTGCGTGCCAGTGTAAACAGGAAGCAGATTGTCTGACGTTACTGTTATAATACCTCAAATTTCCATATTCAGTGTATTAGATGTTTTATTTTATCTCGAAAAACTCAACAACCACATATGTTCTGTAATTAATACAGTAATTCTAACTGGAAAGCAGCATGTATTCATATATGTAAGTGGAAAAACAGAAAGCCTAATTCAACTGGGTTTATTAATGGAATTAAACTCTTTGTTAAAGGGGCGCTATGCAGTTTTCATCATTTCTTCGCTGTTTTCTCGCTTTTTGCTCGCAAGTGTAATGGCAAAATGATATTCCATCTGGTTAACTTGATTTTCTGTATGTTCTATTTTAATGTAATCTCCATTTGTCTTCAGAATATATGTAACTGTCCATCAGAGATGCAGGAGTCACCAGTCTACAGCTAAAAGACACAGATTGGGTAAACTGATAGAAGTCAGATTAAACTGTTAAACTATCTGACAGACTTTTAGGCACCTCAGCTTGTCTTTATGATTCGCATTGTACGTCAAAGGCCAAGATAGGCTGGAGACTTTGTGAAGAAACAGATGTCATTATGCATGTGTTGATGTCACTATTCTATGCCTTATCTGTGTAGGTCTGTATAAAAGCCTGTGAGTTTGTGTGCACCTCGGAGGACTCCTTCACAGATTGCTGCGTGCGGTCTGTGAACTAGTTCTCCTATTCTGCGCAGAATATATGTACTTCAATAAATTACAAAAAACCCACAATTGGTTTCAGTCTACGACTATTTGTTTCATTCTCAATTATTTTACTTAGTAACTAATCTACACCTGCTGCACCCAGAATGATTTTTCCATAGCACAGGTTTCTCTATAGAGCATCACGGTCAGTCTGCCGTTTCCTCTTCCTCTGTTCCTCCCACAATGCTTTCCTAGCTTTCTGCTTCTTTTTTACCGGCTCAGTCATGACGATAGTGTGAAAAACTCCATCTCTACCTTGTTCTTATAGCTAGCCGGTTTCTGAATGTGTGCAGTGCCGTAAAGCAATTAGTTACATGGCGAGATCTGATATCACACGATACTTCCTGATGCTGAGGCCGCCGGCTCGCAAAGGTGTTTTTTCCGCTCACAGGCGCTAGGGGGGAGCGAGACGACCACCATTCAACCCGAAAAAACTCATATAACCATTCCAATGACTCCGAAGCTGATCAGTTACAGTAAATTAAGCTAAAAAAAAACTGCAGTTCCCCTTTAAAATCATTGAAATTTGTAAAACAAAACACGAAAGTCATAACACTATACTGAAAAACGTAAGATAAGTTTTTGCCATAACTATAAAAAGTCATTGCCCATGACGTGCTGATGTGTATGTATTTTTCATAGTATGCTTCAACTGAACTCACCTGGTACTTTGTTTATTTTATTTATTTTTTGGGGCATTTGACGCCTTTAATTGATAGGACAGCTTAGATATGAAAGGGGAGAGAGGGGGAGGGGGAGGGGGAGGGGGGGGGGGGACATGCAGTAAAGTGTTTTAATTCCTGTTACATTTTTCTATTAGATATGTTATGTGTGAGGATTTCATTGCGCCAATCTTTTTCTTTTTCAGATGTTTGGGCATTTTAGGCCTTTATTTATATAGGACAGCTGAAGACATGAAAGGAGAGAGAGAGAGAGAGAGAGAGAGAGAGAGAGAGAGAGAGAGAGAGAGAGAGAGAGAGAGAGAGAGAGAGAGAGGGAGAGAGAGAGAGAGAGAGAGAGAGAGAGAGGAGGATGACATGTGATAAGATGAGATATTTTGTTTTGTGTCCCGAAGGAAATTTGTCTTGGACAAACAAAGGGATTAAAGCCCTTTCACTTAGACCAGCAGGGGGCAAGCAAGACGCGGGAACTTGGGTCTGAAGAAGTTGTAGCATTTATTCACCGTCACATTAACTGTATAAACACTACGCTACGTTCACAGCTACCGATCGTGCATCCCTGACAACAAACCAACCTTCTGTGTCCACAGGAGGCCGTTCTCATGAACCATTCGTACATATCGCTACGAGAAGTGAGGCATGTCATGTGTATGTATAGTTGTACATTTTGGACGATTGAGAAATGTGGTTGTACTTCTACTTGTACTTGCTTTTACTTTCTGTTGTGTCCGTATTATCCTAATTTATTTATCACATTTTATTCATCAATTCGTCAATTCAGAAAGTTTTAAAGTGTTATTGTCTTGTATCTTCCTTATGATGGCGTGTTCTTGTCTGTGTTGTTGTTTTGTTGCTGTCTTTGTAATTACTCAATGTCATTGTAAATGAGAGCCGCCCCTCAATGGTCTTTCGAGTCAGCATCAAGGTTGAATGAATGAATGAATGAATGAATGCAGTAAATGTATGTATTCTCTGTATTTATTGCAGCACACTGAGTGCTGCTGTATAAGACCGCTCAGGTCTGCATAGTGGGGAGGTCGGGGTGGATGGATTCTGTCCTAAAACACAGGGCTTTCAAGCCGGGGAGCAGAGTTCACGTCCTAGAAGAAGTTAAGAGGAAAACACAAGACGTTTATCTTTTTTTCTAATCTTAACTAGTTGTTTTAGTGTTTAACATGAACTGCGATCGCCGCATGACACTCACTTGTTGTCGGCTAAACTCAACTGCACTGACCTCTAATATGGCCGGCAGCTCGCGGTGCTCTGTAGCCGGCACCCAGTAACCTTTTGTCGGCTAAATTTAACTGTCACATAGTCTATATCACCAGTTACGTTACCGGTGCCGCTGATCATTCCGCTGGAAGTCTAACCTCCAGTGGATTCATGAGGACTCTGGTTAACTGCTCCTCAGATCTCTGCAGCTAGACTATCTGTCCAGTCTGAGTTTTCTGTTGCACGACTAAAACAACTATTAAACGTACACGTTCCACCAAAACAAGTTCCTTCCCGAGGCTATTTTGCAGAGGCACCGTGGCTCCGTCCGGCGCTTAGCACCGCCCCAAGACGATTGTGATTGGTTTAAAGAAATGCCGATAAACCAGAACACGTTTTCCTCCCATCTCGGAAAGCTGAGTGGACTCGCCAGACCCTCCTCCGCGGCGCTGTGGGGGAAGGTCTGGCAATGCGAGACTAACTGTCACATGGCTGACTCGCCTATTTTGTAGGATATTACACAAGTTGTTGTGCATAAGTTTTCGCACGATATCATACAAACCCGTTCATGAGAATGCGTTGCAGGACAAATGCATAATAAACACTTATATCTGCTTACAAATACATTATAGTGTGTTATAAACTATTCATCAGATGCTTATATACTGCTTATAACCAAATTGTCTAACACTGAACACTATGTAACACTCAATCTGGTTGTCGGTAGAGCATCATGTACAGCAGTGGACGGCTCACACACCGGCGAAGGTGCTGATCGGCAGCGACAGGACTTTGTCCATATACTTGCTGAACAGCTGCTCTCGCTCTTGGCTCACACTGAACCGGGACCGGACGCTGCATCCTGGGTCCAGGCACGGAGAGATTTCTACCCTGTAAAGAAACGACATTACATTGTTTCACGCTTTTAACTCTCCTGTTGTCCTCGGGTCAAATTTGACCCATTTTCAAAAAGTTTCTATATCAGAAATTTGGGTTTCTTTCCACCAAATTGTAAAAACAAATAACGTACAATGATCTACACAAGTAAAAAAATAAATGATCAGTTCACTACTTTCATTGGATTGGGTGTTTTGTTCCATTTTATAGCATTTGTGAAAAAATAAAAAGATAAACGAATGTTGAAAAAAGTGACAAAAATGTGGGAAAAAAATCAACAAAAACATCGGAAAAGTACCAAAAACGTCATGTTTAAGTGACAAAAAAAAAAAAAAAAACGTAGAGAAAAGTGACAAAAGTGTCGAAAAAATACGACCAAAACGTTGAAACAAAACTTTTGATTTTAGATTTCGACCCAGAAAAACAAAAATTTGCAGTGTTTGGTGTTTTAAGCCCCCAACGTTATGGTTATGGTTACGGTTAAGGTTATGGTTAGCGTTATGGTTAGGGTTAAGATTATGGTTATGGTTAAGGTTAGCGTTAAGGTTAGGGTTAAGATTATGGTTATGGTTAAGGTTAAGGTTAGCATTAAGGTTATGGTTAAGGTTATGGTTATGAGTAGTAATAAGATGGCACCTTTGCGTGTGCACGTGGTCAAAAATGGCACCTTTGCGTGTGCACGTGAGGAAAGTGTGCATGTGAGAGCGTGCGTGTTGAGGAGGGTGGTTATCACATGGTAGAGGGGAGGGGGGCGTCACCCACCCTCCTCAACACGCACGCTCTCACATGCACACTTTCCTCACATGCACACGCAAAGGTGCCATTTTTGACCACGTGCACACACAAAGGTGCCATTTTATTACTACTGTTATGGCTAAGGTTATGGTTAAGGTTAGGTGCCTTGAAGTCGACGGTCGCAGCGTTGCCTTGAAGGCGACGTTGGGGGCTTAAAACAACCATCGAGCAAAAGTCGCGTGGTCGACGGGAAGACAACACAACTGTTAATTTGATCAAAGTGTAGAGAAAATGTCGAGTCGTACAAGACCTTTGAACATCGTCGTACGTCCTGCGGGAGTCCCTGTCCAGACACACGGAGAAAGTTCGATGCTCCATCGTCCTGAAGCTGATGTTCTGGGTTTGGATCGCCTACAATCACGACAGAAAAGGTTTAACAACAGCTAACTTAACTTAGCTTAACTCAGCTTAACTTTAACAATTTGCATTAAAGGTTCAGTTACAACACTATTATAAATATTACTTCAAATAAACTTAACAATAATGATTAAAGAGCCCCTACTATTCTTCTTTATTTGGATTTTTCCTATCTTTTAGTGTGTTATATAGTTTTTTGTGTGTATGTAATAGATGTATAAAGTACAAAAAACACTTCACTCAAAAGCTAGAGCGAGAGCTTTCTCTCCCACGGTCAGCACTTTTTCTCAACTGCCTATAAACGCCTCGCCCACATTCCTGTTTGAAATTCCTCAATTAGTGATGTCACTGATTGAGAAAGCCAGCCCAGTTTTTCGTATGTACTTTCCATAGGTGCTGCCTGAGCAAACACAGCCCGCCCAGTGCCTGGTTTGAATTTGGTTCACCAATCACAACAGAGTGGGCCAGCTGACCAATCAGAGCAGACTTTTCAGGGCTTTTCAGGAAGGCGGGCCAGAAGAAGAACAGAAGCTGTGTTCGAAACAAGGGGGCCAGGCTTCCCTCCGCAGAGTGAAGCCTCCTATTGCGCCATTTTGATGCTAATAAGCCATCACCCCCCGTTAGCGTCCCATTGACTGCCATTCATTTTGGCGTCACTTTGACAGCCAATAACTTTACATCTGAAGCGTTTAAAGACTTTATTTGTCCGTTGTTTATTTCTAAAGAAACACAACAATGTATGAAAGGCTCCATTACCTTGTACCTCACGTTATGGCTCCGTAGCAGAAGTTTTTATAAAAATAGGCTAACGGTTGTGTCATAACCACGCGACTTACTGTCTCACAGTAGAGGAATTACCGTACAGTACAGGAGAAGCTTGCAGGCAGTTTGGATTTACATTAGCTGTTTAGTTTAATTACTAATGTTAACTAGCATTTTAGTGATCAATAATTAGCCTGTGCCTATGTTATCTCCTTACATATACCTACGCTCTCCGTCTCTGATAGATTGGGAATGATTGAGATTTCTCTTGGCACAGCTACCAGAAGACTTACAACGTTCAGACACGTTGCTCACGTCACATCTACGTCATCAAGCTCAGTTTGAGGCTGCGCAGTAACGCTCGGCCATCACCGGGAAAGTTCTTCTAATAGACTTCACTGGTCTCCGTCCAGAGCAACGGGATCTGTTGGTCCAGTTTATATGCTGTCTTTGGTTCGGAACCGTTCCCTATCTTGGAAATAAAGCACTATATAATGTGTTCGCCATTTTGTAGTGGTGTTCGAATTCTCCGCGGTTAATCTCATTTACTGTATAGTCCACTATGACATACCCACAATGTACAACTAATTTGAGTGTACGTACGATGTACCTTACATTTAACTCCCGTGTATCACAATGCAACGCGCTCGTGTTATCCCGGAGGAGAAGAAGAAACAGCTGCACCCACGATAACTGAAAAGGAAAACTGCAGCGGGTTTTCGCAAATGTAACATGCAACATGTACAGTATAAAGTACAACCTTTAGTATTCTCCTGAGTGCTCGGTTGTGTTTCAGGGACGTATTAGAAGTATTTTAGTTTCCGTTTGTGTACACGATGCTGGGCGCGCCCGCCTCCGTCACACAACAAATAACCGGCGCATCTTCTGATGCAACGATAGGGTCCAAAATCTCGTTTGGTCTTTCCCTACATGGTTGACTATTGTAATGGCAAAATTATATTATATATATAGCAGATCTTGTACTGTCCATCAGAGATGCAGGAGTCACCAGTCTACAGCTAAAAGACACAGATTGGGTAAACTGATAGAAGTCAGATTAAACTGTTAAACTATCTGACAGACCATTAGGCACCTCAGCTTGTCTTTATGATTCGCATTGTACGTCAAAGGCCAAGATAGTTTGGAGGACTTTGTGAAGAAACAGATGTCATTATGCATGTGTTGATGTCACTTCTCTATGCCTTATCTGTGTAGGTCTGTATAAAAGCCTGTGAGTTTGTGTGCACCTCGGAGGACTCCTTCACAGATTGCTGCGTGCGGTCTGTGAACTAGTTCTCCTATTCTGCGCAGAATATATGTACTTTAATAAATTACAAAAAACCCACAATTGGTTTCAGTCTACGACTATTTCTTGTATTTGTTTCATCCTCAATTAATGTAAATTAGTAACTAATCTACACCTGCTGCTTCCTGGAAATTTCCACCACACTATTTAATAAACACTATATAGGGAATAGTGAGTGAGTGAATGAGGGAATGCTTTCAAACACAGCTAGAGTGTTTCAGACAGAGGAGCTGCAGCAACGGGCAGTATGAGAAACATCACAGCATGTTAACCTGTTCTACTGTAGTAGACCCCAAGAGTACAAATATGATGCCCAAAAGGAGTATAATAGGGGCTCTTTAAAACAAATCTGATTTGCCTATAATACTGAGCAGATTTAAATAACTTCTTACTGTGTTGTGTTCTGGGTTCACGCTGTCAAACCTGACGGTAAGGTGATCCTCGCCTACACAAAGTGACAAGACGGCGATTCATTAAAATCCTTGCATCGTTGCATTCATTGCATCTGTCAACTAAATATAAATGCAAAAAGGTTAACCTGATGTTACAGCGGCCGGCTCTGATGTAATCACCACGCCACACGTCATGGGCGCCTTTCCCTTTACAACTTCTCGTTTGCTTAAAGACATCTGTCGAGGATACAATAGTTAGTCCTGTTGATGGTAATGATAAATATAAAAGCATTAAAGGTGCCGTAGGTAGGATTGTGAAGATCCAGGACTTTGAACATCAACAACTTCTCAGTCCCTCCCCCCTTTACGCTAAGGGAGAATGAATGCGTGTGCATGAGCAGTGATTGACACACAGTTAGACCCCCCCCCCCATGGCCCTGATTGGTGCATCTGAACAGGGAGCGGTGGATTTTTGCACTACAGGCTGTAGGTCAGGGGTGTCAAACTCAACTTCCCAGAGGGCCACACTGGAAAATAAGAATCACATCAAGGGCCGGACATTTTTAGTTTATTGATATGCTTTTATTTAATCGAAAAAGTCAAATATCTTTGACTGTATTATTGCATGTGTCATATAGTCTTCTCACATACAGTTTGGTCCACATAAAGTCCTAAAGAAGTCAGGAAAAGGTTCCTGAGCCATCATAGAAAAACAGTGCCCAAAAACGTCTGAAAAAGTGACAAAAACGTCTGGAAAAGTGGCAAAAACGTCGGAAAAAGTGGCAAAAACGTCTGGAAAAGTGGCAAAAACGTCGGAAAAAGTGACAAAAACGTCTGGAAAAGTGGCAAAAACGTCTGGAAAAGTGGCAAAAACGTCGGAAAAAGTGACAAAAACATCTGGAAAAGTGGCAAAAACGTCGGAAAAAGTGACAAAAACTTCTGGAAAAGTGGCAAAAACGTCTGGAAAAGTGGCAAAAACGTCTGGAAAAGTGACAACAAGGTTGTAAAAAGTTACAAATCGTCAAAAAAGATGACAACGACGTCAGAAAAAGCGACTAAAACTAGGTGGGCAAAAATGTATTGTGAACCTAAATTGATATGCGGTGCTGGATCATAATCTGCGAGGGGCCGGATTTGAGTTTGACACATGAGCTGTAGGTGGAGCCAGAGGAGCCGGATTGTTTTTAAATGACCTGCTTCATGTAGTTCTACTGGAACATAGTGTTATGGTTTTGGTGTTTTGTTTTATTTTGGTAGTCTGTTTTGTATTTAGTTCTGTTTCCTGCTTTATTTTGAATTCTGTTTTCTTCATGGTCTTGTCTAGTTTTACTTCCTGTCTTGTGTTTTTCCCGCCTGTCTGATTGTTCTGCCCCACCCTGATGTGTCTCACCTGTTGTATCACCTGTCCCTTGTTTCCTCGTTACCTCTTGTATTTAGTCTTTGTGTTCCCCTTGTCCTGTGTCAGATCATTATACTGTTTTTGGTTTTGTGTTCCTGAGAGTTTCTGTTTGTGCTCCTGCTTTCGTATTTGTACCCTGTCCGTGCTCCCGTTTTCTGATTCCCCGTTCTTTGGATTTTCTTCATTTTGGATTCCTTTGGATTTTCTGTTGCTCATTTTGGATACCTTTAGTTTTAGTTTGTACTTTGCCTTTTAGTTAATAAAACCCTTCTTTGGACACTCTCCTGCTTGCCTACCTCCTTTATCTCTGCATTTGGGTCCACTATTTCCTGCAACCCTTAACACATAGGGTCAGTTTCAGCAGATGTGACAGAAAGGTAGTTTTATAAGTCTAACCTACTGCACCTTTAATAATGACCTAATGCAAGGCAGCTTTTCTTATACAGCGCATTTCAGCAACAAGTCAACAGGCTTAACATAAAACACAAAACAACAAAGCAGTTAAAATCAATCAAAAACATTTGAAAAGGGAAGCGGTAGCACATCTCAAGCTCCCAAGTCAGGTTTGACAAAATACCGCCTTTCACTTATTTAATTAGGCTAACATCACATTAAATCAACGCTTTATTGTTTGAAGGAGAAGACTTTGTGCCAAAACGCGTTAGCGTTTATTTACTTTTATGTGAGCCTAATTAAATAAGTGAAATGACAGTATTTTGTCCAGTGGTGGACAGGGACTAAGTACTCAAGTACTGTACTTAAAATGTTGAGGTACTTGTACTTTACTTGAGTCTTTTCTTTTCATGCCACTTTCTACTTCTACTCCGCTACATTTCAGAGAGAAATATTGTACTTTTTACTCCACTACATTCATCTGACAGCTTTAGTTACTAGTTACTTTACACATTACGATTTTTTGCACACAAAACACACATGTAGTTTATATGTTATATCATAAATTAAACTACCCAACAATATAACGGCCTACAAGTCCAGCTGAAATGATTAGACCATTAAACTGTTTGGATCCTTTACACTTTCTGCATCGAGTAATTTTACTTTTAATAATTTAAGTACATTTTCCTGATGATACTTACATACTTGTACCAGAGTGTTTTTACAGTGTGGTATTAGTGCTTTTACTTAAGAAAAGGATCTGAATACTTCTTCCACCGCTGATTTTGTCCTCCTTAACTTGGGAACTTGAGCTGTGCAATCTTTTCTTCACTTTTTGAAACATGCATATTGGATTTTGGGTTTAGCACTCCACCAAGAATCTCTATTGTTGAAGCGTAACCTCCTTCTTCATCTCAATTTAAAACATCTGTTAAAGAGAATATAAAAACGGCTAAAATAGAATGAGACAGATATGAAATACAACAATAAAAGTCACTGTGCAGTGTAAGAAATGAACAATTATGCTACTTTAAAAAAAAGGCAGCATCAAAAAGAGAAGTCTAACTGTACCTTTATGTAACTGACTGAGATGATCGGCCCAAAGACCACTGTTGACTGCCTTCGGCGTGCTGACCTCTGACCTCTGACCTCCTCTGTCAAAGACAACACCTCACTTTACGATTGTGATTGGTTTAAAGAAATACAGATGAACCAGAGCATGTTTTTCTCCCAACCTGTAATGCTGTGTGGACTAGCCAGACCCTCCTCCGCAGCGCTGTGGAGGAAGGTCTGGCAATGCGAGACTAGGGCAGTATCCACACACACACACACACACACACACACACACACACACACACACACACACACACACACACACACACACACACACACACACACACACACACACACACAGAAAGAGATTCAGAAACATACCGGTACTTGAGAACCTTTCTCTTAGGTGTCTGAACTCTGGGATGTCGGCCTCCAGATGAGACACAAACACGTCCTCCACCACGTCACAGCGGGAGCGGGTCATCTAGAAACACAAACTGCAGTCAGTCAAAACAGGAAGTGCATGTCTAGCATCAACAAATACAGAAATACATTTAAATATATGTATGACCCTTGCAGAATTAAGATAATTCTCTGGGGATTCCTCAGAACTCCAAGTGATCCTTTTTATACTACACATGCTCATTTAAAGGTATAGTAACCAGTGTTGGGAGTAACGCGCTACAGAAGTAACGCAATTACAGTAATGTTTGCCTTTTTGCTGTAACGCAGTAATATAACGCGTTACTAACTAAATTTCGGTAATAATATACCCGTTACAATCTCAGTAACGTGAGTTACAACGCATTTAACGCAACATTTAGTGGTGGTTTGTGTTTTTAAGAATTCACCAACACCGCGAAACATTTCTACACAGGAAACTAAAAAGCCGTGAGTATTATTTGCTGTTGCCGTATTCGATGGTTGAGATGACTGCAGAGACAGATACATTTGCGAGATGGACATTATTTTCAGGAGTTATTACGCTGCGTTGAAGCGAGCTGTCCTGTCACTGTTCCCGTGGTCAGAGCCAGAACCAGAGACGGTACGGACAACATCTGTATCCCAACAGGTACGATACAGACAACATCTGTATCCCGGCAGGTACGATACGGACAACATCTGTGTCCCAGCAGGTACAGACAACATCTGTGTCCCGGCAGGTACGATACGGACAACATCTGTGTCCCAGCAGGTACGATACGGACAACATCTGTGTCCCAGCAGGTACAGACAACATCTGTGTCCAAGCAGGTACAGACAACATCTGTGTCCAAGCAGGTACAGACAACATCTGTGTCCCAGCAGGTACGATACGGACAACATCTGTGTCCCAACAGGTACGATACAGACAACATCTGTGTCCCAACAGGTACGATACAGACAACATCTGTGTCCCAACAGGTACGATACAGACAACATCTGTGTCCCAACAGGTACGATACAGACAACATCTGTGTCCCAACAGGTACGATACAGACAACATCTGTGTCCCAACAGGTACGATACAGACAACATCTGTGTCCCAGCAGGTACGATACGGACAACATCTGTGTCCCGGCAGGTACGATACAGACAACATCTGTGTCCCAACAGGTACGATACAGACAACATCTGTGTCCCAACAGGTACGATACAGACAACATCTGTGTCCCAACAGGTACGATACGGACAACATCTGTGTCCCGGCAGGTACGAAACAGACAACATCTGTGTCCCAGCAGGTACAATACAGACAACATCTGTGTCCCAACAGGTACGATACGGACAACATCTGTGTCCCGGCAGGTACGATACGGACAACATCTGTGTCCCGGCAGGTACGATACGGACAACATCTGTGTCCAAGCAGGTACGGACAACATCTGTGTCCCAGCAGGTACGATACGGACAACATCTGTGTCCCGGCAGGTACGATACGGACAACATCTGTGTCCCGGCAGGTACGATACGGACAACATCTGTGTCCCGGCAGGTACGATACGGACAACATCTGTGTCCCGGCAGGTACGATACAGACAACATCTGTGTCCCAGCAGGTACGATACAGACAACATCTGTGTCCCAGCAGGTACGATACGGACAACATCTGTGTCCCAGCAGGTACGATACAGACAACATCTGTGTCCCAGCAGGTACGATACGGACAACATCTGTGTCCCGGCAGGTACGATACGGACAACATCTGTGTCCCGGCAGGTACGATACGGACAACATCTGTGTCCCGGCAGGTACGATACGGACAACATCTGTGTCCCGGCAGGTACGATACGGACAACATCTGTGTCCCAGCAGGTACGATACGGACAACATCTGTGTCCCGGCAGGTACGATACGGACAACATCTGTGTCCCGGCAGGTACGATACGGACAACATCTGTGTCCCAGCAGGTACGATACAGACAACATCTGTGTCCCAGCAGGTACGATACGGACAACATCTGTGTCCCAGCAGGTACGGACAACATCTGTGTCCCGGCAGGTACGATACAGACAACATCTGTGTCCCAGCAGGTACGATACGGACAACATCTGTGTCCCAGCAGGTACGGACAACATCTGTGTCCCGGCAGGTACGAAACAGACAACATCTGTGTCCCAGCAGGTACAATACAGACAACATCTGTGTCCCAACAGGTACGATACGGACAACATCTGTGTCCCGGCAGGTACGATACGGACAACATCTGTGTCCCGGCAGGTACGATACGGACAACATCTGTGTCCCGGCAGGTACGATACAGACAACATCTGTGTCCCAGCAGGTACGATACGGACAACATCTGTGTCCCGGCAGGTACGATACAGACAACATCTGTGTCCCAGCAGGTACGATACGGACAACATCTGTGTCCCAGCAGGTACGATACAGACAACATCTGTGTCCCAGCAGGTACGATACGGACAACATCTGTGTCCCAGCAGGTACGATACAGACAACATCTGTGTCCCAGCAGGTACGATACAGACAACATCTGTGTCCCAGCAGGTACGATACAGACAACATCTGTGTCCCAGCAGGTACGATACGGACAACATCTGTGTCCCAGCAGGTACGATACGGACAACATCTGTGTCCCAGCAGGTACGATACGGACAACATCTGTGTCCCAGCAGGTACGATACAGACAACATCTGTGTCCCGGCAGGTGATGGTACGTCAGCGTGCACAGCAGTGTGTCTGAGCTGCTGACAGATATACACTACCGGTCAAACGTTTAGGGTCACTTACAAATTTCCATTCCACTCCATTATAGACAGAACACCAGCTGATGAAATGAAATGCTGCGTTATTGACTTTAGACCAGGTTTTTGTTGGTCAATGGTGCGATCACTTCCTGCTGCCTCAAGATAGCAATACGCCAAGAATGCACCTGAACACACCTCCCTGTAAGACCAGCACGCCCAGAATGCACCTGAACACACCTCCCTGTAAGACCAGCACGCCCAGAAAGCACCTGAACACACCTCCCTGTAAGACCAGCACGCCCAGAATGCACCTGAACACACCTCCCTGTAAGACCAGCACGCCCAGAATGCACCTGAACACACCTCCCTGTAAGACCAGCACGCCCATGGGCGCACAGATGGGAGCAGGTGCATTTGCTATTTAAACGACGTGGGCACAGGACGGGAAATTGACAACTGCGTCGGCCTGAAACTAGCAAAGACACTTGCGTCGGTCTTTGCGCTGCGCTGGGCCGGGTGCAAGATAGGACCCTATGTCTTTAACAAAATGCACCTCTGCTCAAGTGATAATTTGATATTTCTGCTGCCTATGTTGACATATGAAAACCCAACCTTACTCGGTGTCTTTGATATTTGCATGCATGTAAAGTTTAAGATCTGTACCACTGTACCTTAACTGAATAGAGCGGCAGGTTAACTAGCTGCGTCCCACAGCGAAGGTAGTAACACAGGCTGTCCAGCAGGTAGAGGTTTTGCTCCGCTGACTCGCTGTGATTCGATTGCTGCAGCAGAGAGACATCACAGAAGGAAGAAGGTATGACCACGAACACGGTTAACATTATGTCGCTATGCGGATCAGCTGAGAATCCGGACTACACTGATGGGGCACCATCTGCAGTGGAGAACTTAAAGAGAAAAGTACCGTAACCAAAAAAGTGAGTCGAGTTGAGCAGAGCTGTAGCATGCAGTGGAACAGGGTTTCTGCAGGTTTTACCAAGTCAAATTTAAGACTTTTTAAGATCTTTATGAATGGAATTTAAGACCTATATATCACGACATAAAAGTACAACGAAATGCAGAGTTACAAAAGTACTTACTTTTAGTAAATAAATGTATTCAAATTGAATAAAAGTGACACAGAGTAATAATAATCTATACATATACCACTAATTATATTTGGACAAGCGAAAGAAAGAACTACAACCACAGAATTAAAAATAACAAAAATGTCAATAAGCGTTAGAGATAGTGTTACATTGACATAATTAGGACGTAGAACACAATACTTCAGTGAATTTAAGGCAAGGCAAGGCAGCTTTATCTGTAGAGCACTTTTCAGCAACAGGGCAATTCAAAGTGCTTTACATGAAGACAATTAAAATACAAGAATAAAAGTTACAGTGCAGTATAAGAAATTAAACATTAAAGAGCAGTTAAAAACAGTTATATAAAAGCAAGTAAGACTTTTTAAGGCCTATAATTTAGAAATTGTGGACTTTTTTAGACTTGTTAAGACCCAGTCTTGTTTAATCTACAGTTACCGTTTCAGCCAGGTGTGAGATGGCAGGTCCCAGACTGTTGATGTTGCTGTCGTACCATGGATCCACTCTTCCCAATACGGAGGCGAGAGACAGTCTGCCTTCATCCTGACGTGGGCTATCCTATGAGGAAAAACAGCTGTTGCAGGGTCTTCTACATTCATACCAGTCAGTCCAACACGGCCTCACGGCAGTTCATGAAATGGTCACGTTATTTTGAATCTATTGATTCGTATACACGGACACGTTTATGTTGTTTTTTTCCGTGGTGGTCGGCACGTAATGGGAAGCATCGATACGGAGGTTGGGTTTAGGAAAAGAAAACGTCACGCGCCGGGACACGATCCCCGGTCTCCGGGGTGAAAGTCCTGTGTTGTCTGACCCATCCACCCCCCCCAAACCAACCTACCTGCGCGGATTTTCAGCATTTCATACTACTTGCTACCGTAGTCGTGCTGTGATCACGAAACATGCTTCCCATTGAAATACATTGGTTTAAAAAACGTGCTGGCCACCACAAAAAATACGAGATAAACGTGTCCGTGTACACAAATCAATAGATTAAATAACGTGACCATTTCATGAATTTCATGAGTCTTGTAACCATTAAGTGACTATTTTACTTTTGCCTGTACTTATTCATTTTTGTATTGTTTTTATTTATTTATTTTTTTAATTTTTTTTTATTTTTTGGATTTGTATGTTATAATTTGTGTATTTCTGTAATTTGTCTAGGGACTACGGATGTAAATTAGCCCTGTGGCTATAATCCGGCATGTTTATGTCTGTTTTTGTTGTCTCAATGCAGATGTTCATTAATGTGCATTGTCCCTATCAAATAAATTTAAATAAATAAAAATAAACTGCCGTGAGACTGGGTAGGTCAGTCAGTATCGCTTTGGGTGTAGCCTAGTCTGGATGAACAGAAGTACATTTTTCCAGGATAATTGCCTGACATGCGGCATTTGATGTCCCTCACCTTCCTCTTTCTCAAAATCCGTTCCACTTCGGTAAACAACAAACTTCGAGCTAGCGAGCTACACGCTGAAAATGGGAAGTTTTGAAAGTAAATTTGCATCGTGCAACAAGGCCGGCCTGCTTGGTTCTTTCGGGGAATGATTGAAAAAAAGATTAACAAAGAATATGTTTAGGGCATTTCCTCTCTAACTGGGACGTTTTGGGACCGATTGGTGGGATTGCTGTGGACGAAGTACACATGGCGTTACACTGGTTAGAGCCAATGAGGTGTAACCGTGTATCAGCTGATTTAAATAGCTCACGTTACTGTGTTGTGTGAACAGTTAACTTCATTTAATTTTGAATGTGGTGGGTTTCTTTGCAGGGTGCAAATGTTCCACCAAAACAAATTCCTTCCAGAGACTATTTAGCAGAGCCACCGTCGCTGCGTCCGGAGCTTAGCGCCGCCCACAACGACTGTGATTGGTTTAAAGAAACCTACTATCCCAGAATGAATCTGTGGTGTAGCCAGACTTTAGATCTGGCAATGTGAACTTTTAAGTAAATCAGTGTAACTTACAGCTGAACCGAGCTTAGGCTCCACATCAGTGACCGGGATGTAGTACAATCGTAGGTTCAGTTTCTTGGTCAAAATAAGATGTTTTGACTCTTTTCCTCTGTTGGGAAGTACATGGACAAAGAATTTACTCATTTACAAGTGCGCACACACACACACACACACGCACACACACACACGCACACACACACACACAACGCAAATGCAGAAAAGGTTTTGAGGAACATACACCACTTTGCTGTAACGTCAATTGAAAGAAGGTATCCATTACAAACCAGCCGCTCACCGAATCGAGCAATACGCCCTGGCAAGCCTTCCCATCACACGGTCGTCTCCCAGTACCACGACCCGTGCTGTGTGATGCCTTGTGTCTTCTTTAATGACGGTAGAACTTCCACAAAATGTGTATATCTTCTCCCTCAGTCGGCTCATTTGATCTGCTGGCTTCATGGACGCCTTAAAAGCATTTCTCCTCGTGAATGCCGACACAGGGTTTGTGACTGGAGACTTCACTGTGTCGTCAAAGTCACAGTCCTTCAGATCTGTCTGGATCCCGCTGTCTTCAGAGCGAACTGAATCTCTTTTGTCCTTCTCTTCGTCATCAACACTGGCTGAGTTACAGGAACTCATGACGAAGTTTGTCAGCAGAGTCCCTTTAAGGTAAGGTAGTCTTTATTATCCCACGAGGGGCAATTTGTGATACAGACATACAAAGATTACAAAAAGACTACAATTAAATACAGATGAACTATTAAGTGCACGTATGGATATGTTTTTAAATCTGTTAAGTTCTGCATCTAGGAAGACGGGAGCGACTGAACTGCCTGTGACAGAGCAACGCATTCTCATGAAGGAGTTCGTATGAGATATCGCATGAAAACTTATTCACACCTATTCGTATAATATTCTACAAAATTAGGTGACTGCCGGCTGGTCACATGACACTGGTCAGGGGACGATCACTCACAATGTCGGTTAAGTTTAGCGGCGTTTAGAGTTAAATTTAGCCCACAAAAGGTGACTGGGAGACGACAACAGAGCGCCGCGAGCTGCTGGTCATTTCAGCGCAAATTACAGTTAAGTTTAGCCGACAAAAAGTGAGCGTCGTGCGGCGCCGACAGTTAAGTGCAGGCACCAAAACGACTAGTTAAGATTAGTAAAAAGATTGTGGTTTGATGAAAACACTCCAGGGACACAAACATATATGTACGAATGGTTCATGAGAACAGCCTGGACAGAGGGTGAAATTGACTCCGCCTTCTGAAAAACTCTCGCTTTAAATTGTCCTGCACACTTTTACTAACCCCTGAAGTCGTTGTTTGTCTTTCTGTTTGAGTAAACCGCACCGACTTACAGCACGAAGGTAAAAAGTAAGAAGCGATTCAATGAAAACAACACTTAAACGTTCTCGTTAAAACTTCTGAGCTTAAGAAATACAGGCGCTGGTTGGCTTTCTTACACACCTGGTCAACGTGATACGCAAACGTCAATTTTCATCCCAAACTATGGGGAAACATTTAGTGTACGTGTGTAAGTGTAGTAGCAGCTTTTGTTTGGCTTTTTGACTCACATAGGTCCTCTTCGTCTTTCCACAAGAGGAAGTTGATCTCTGGAAAGGGCATTGAAGTGCTGCACGCAGAACCGTGATCTAGCTTGGTTCCTTTTTGAGAAATCAGGGTAAAGGCAACGTATCAATCTCTGCTACTACCACCAATCTGTGCTACAACAGCATTGTGCAGAACACACACCTCCTTTAGAGACAGTCAGGATGTCTCTGTATATGTGCTGTAGTTTGTTCAGATAGTCTGCACGACCACCTGCACCGTCCTTCAAACTCTTCTCCACGGCTAGAACCACTTCCTGGAAATATTTCTCTACCATATGTTCCTGAGCCTGAAATACAGAAAAGACACAAACATACTGAATACAGATAAAAGTACAAAGTACAGCAGTTATTTGGGCATAAGCCAACATATTGGAGTTAAGAGATCACCAAAGCTATCATTATTCATGATGGCTACATGAATGTCTGTACCAAATTTCATGCCAATTTATTCCATAGTTGTTGAGACATTTCACAAGACCAAAAATCAGGGGACCACCAAACCAAAAGAATCCTTCTTCTGGGAACCATGAATGTCTGTACAATGTTTGTTTGCGAATTGATCAGGTTGAGATATTTATCAAGATAAGAAAAAAAAATGTACATACTGGTTGTGTTATACGAAAGGTTAGGGGATCACTGAAGTTATTAGGACTCATCCTCTCTGGGGACCATGAATATATATATATTCTAAATTGTAATGGCAGTTTGTCCAATAGTTGTTAAGACATTTTAGTCTGGAAGAGATCAACCGACTGACGCTTGGTCAGTGGCCATCAGCGTCAGATACCGACGCACAAATCACCCTTTAGCGTCTGTATGGAACACACCAATGACGTAATATGAAGAGTGACAATGGCAGGGAGTAGTATTAAACTCTGCATAAGGATGGTTATCTGGTATATCTGGTTACATGGTTGGTTGGGGTGGTGGATGGGTCAAACAACACAGGACTTTCACCCAGGAGACCGAGACATTTTGTAACCCCACCCACAATCTTTTCCTAACCCTAAGAGTTTTACCCAGTACGTTAAAAAATTATGCCAAATCAGTCACAACCCAGAGCGTCCAAAAGTTATGTCAAATCAATGGCAAGTTATGCCAAGAGTCCCAACCAAGCGCGTCCAAAAAATCACGCCAAAGGGGAAAGCACAAGTCTTTCGATCTTTAGGAGTCATTTAAAACTGTGGTTGAGGGGCACACAAACATGTGATCATGTCTAGTTGATCATTATATATCAGATTTAAAAGAGAGTCAGTGCATTATAAAAAGGGTCACAATTATTAGTGCAATATGGGTTGTGCAATAAGTGCCAGTATAACACGGGTTGTGCTATAGGGGTCAGTGCAATAGAGATTGATGAAATATGAGTTAGTGCAATATCAGGACAGTTTGTGATTTGTTCACTATAGCCGATGCTTTCCTGTTTTCTATATGTCTCTTGTTGTCCACTCGTGTTGTTATTGCTTGTTTTAACATGATGTGATTACTGTTTTTGTCCTTGTTCCTTTGTATATAGTCTGCATATAGTGTCTCTGTGTGTATTCATTAATTTGTGTGTAACACCAACCTGCCAGGGGGTCTGCAGATGGAAATTAGCCTAAGGCTATAATCTGGCATATTTACATTTGTGAAAATGTTCATTAATATGTATTGTCCCCTTTTAAAAAAATAAAAAAATAAATAAATAAAATGCCCAGAGCGTCAAATATCTCAAGTGGATGGGATTAGTAAGTAAGTAAGTAAGTAAGTAAGTAAAGTTTATTTCTATAGCACCTTTCACAGATAAAAATCACAAAGTGCTTCACAATACAAATAAGGAAAATACAGCATAACATGAGGAAAGGGGAGGGAAAAAAGCGACTCCCAACAATGCTCAGTACAGTACAGAGTACAGTGTGGGAACAGGAAAAAACCTCGTCAATAAGCACATACAACACGGCAACACATGAACTTACATTACATTGGAATTAGTTGAAAGCTCCTTAAGCGTGTGACTGAGACGCTTAAGGAGACTTTTTGTGTCAGTAACTAACACTAAAAGGCACGGACCAAGGCTCTGTTTTTGACGCGCTGGGAGCGAGACTGCGTTGACCCAGGAGACCAGGGTCGCTGTCTCTTTCGTGTCCCGTGTGTCGATTAAACGTACACCTCTGACCCCACCAACGAGCTTCCTAACCCTAACTACTTTCACCCTGCACGTTGAAAAATGACGCCAAGGGGTCCTGATCAAGTACATTGAAAATGAAGGCAAAGGGATATTACATTGCATGTCTTTTAGCTGACACTTTTATCCAAAGCGACTGACATTTGCTATGTATATCAGAGGTCACACGCCTCTGGAGCAACTAGGGGTTAAGTGTCTTGCTCAGGGACACATTGGTTGATGGATCATGGTGGGAATCGAACCTAGGTCTCCCACACCAAAGGCATGTGTTCTAACCACTGCGCCATCACCACCATATGACACACACCGCGTTAAAACGTGAAGCCAAAGGGGTCTCTTAACAAGCACGTTGAAAAATGAGGCCATGGTAAACTTGCTTACCTCCAGAGCCTGAGCCAGTCTGGAGCTATGGCAGGTCGTCCCCAGGCCCATCTGCAGCACACGTAGCACCACGTTTTTCTCCACGGCTGATGTGTCCCTGGTAAAGCTGCTGGACGCCTCCAAGTGGGCTCTCACTGCTGCTTCCAGTGGAGCAGAAAACACAGCAGGGTCGGCAAGCACAAACACCCTGGAGGAAACGAGCACACGGGGAAGGAATAATAGTTTTACTGAAATAGTTTATTGAGTGTTAACCCCCCCCCCCCCCCCCCCCAGTTTAATTTCAAGTTGATTGTGATATCAGTCTTTAGTGAAGTGGGCGGGGTTGGCGGATGGACAGGGTCGGACTAACACGTCGCCTTGCAGGTGTGTGGAGATGGATTGTGGAATTGATTCAGGAAGCGGAGGTGGAGAGCCTCAAGAGGACGGACGCTACAGTCCACACACGCTGAAGACAAACATTTTGGTTTTTTTTATTGAAGAGGTGTTTTCTTGTATCCCCACGACACGACTTTTAGTAAATACGCCTTTGAAAACCTGAACTACAACATGGAGAGCAGGCTCAGCAGACCCGGAGCGGAGGTCACTCAAGACGGCGTGGTCACCGAAGCAAGCAGGCCCGGCTCCGGAGCGTGAATTAAAACTGCGGCTGGGTGAGTCAGTTTAACACAGCACAACCTCTCTTAAGTAGTAAGAGTAAGTAGGAAAGTATACATATCCAATCCTATCACTTTTTCAAATAAAACGCTTTCAATTGTATCAACATATAAGTATTTGTGAGTCTATCTTGACTCACATCTTACTTATCGAGAACATGTCCAAACCCTAACCAGAAAGTTAAATCAAAAGTTATTTGTTTATAGCAAAATTAGACCATATTTGTTGCTTTCTGTTTCAAAAACGTATCTTCATGCCATCATTCTGTCCACTCTGTCGTATTGTTTACCTGTTTGGTCACATCCAGTAATAAGACTTTATAATAGAGCTCAGGCTTCCAGGCTGGACTCACCACTGTACTGCACTATCTTTGTGTAATGCCTTAACATTTCAGAACTATAAATTAAGCCATGGGATAAACCTGTTTCATCAAATCTCAAATGGAAACGCTGTACCTGCTCTAACTGCATTGGGTCCGAAACTCAGCTCAAGGTCTGAGCGCACTACGAGATCTTTTACAAATGGACTTTTGTTATGGACAGAGATCTTTTTTTCATGTGCTCACTAAAGCCTGGAATGAGATCCCACAGTACATCAGAACTATCACATCAAGAAGACTATTTAAGATAACATTTGCTCGCCATTTAATGGACCGGTATATCTGTGACCACTGAGATGGCTCTATGGCCCCTTCCTGTTGCCCTATATATCTTGGTTTGTGTGTTTGTTGTTGTCTCTAGCTGTCTATTGTGTGAGCTTTGTTGTGTGTTGTGATATTTATGTTCTGCAGAGCAGGAACCTGCTGAAAATCAGTTTTATACTGAGCCAGGCCCGATTGCCTTTAATCTTTTCCTGTTTTAAAAATATAAATAAATAAATAATACATTCATTTAGGCCAGTTTTGGTCTTACTCTCATATTAAATATGCATCACACATGGAAAAGATGACAATACCATTAATGTTACGTACTAGGTTAGCCTTTAGTACCTGCGTTTCTTATTTATTTAACAAGCCCGGGTTAGCTTTAGCCTTGCAACAGTTGTCATTCAAATTATTTACTCACTTTTCCTTCAAGTTGAAAGGCTCTTTCTTCAAGTTTTGCTCCGCAGTGACTGTCCTCTGATATAAAGAGCCTGTTAAAGGAAGAATTAGTCAGTCAAAAGCGTCTATTTTACAGCATCATTGCGTGCAGCTTCTGTAAATGTGTGCATTGATGGATGATACCTGGTGTGGTCATTTCCATCTTGATGCTCCTCAGAGTGCTCAGGGCCACAGCGGAGTAAGGAGACGGTAATATCAGCAGCTTCATCAAAGACTCGTACACCGTCTGGTAAACACTAGTAGGAATCATGACATCTGACTGGAAAGACACACAAACAGCGAAATGTATTAAATTACGTGATACACCTTTTATATTTTCATCTTCTTTCCTCATCGTCTGACTTTCATTCCACGTAACGTCAGAATCATAAAAAGGATTTATTGCAAAGTAAGTAGAAACTGTCGTCCCCCCAAAAAATGCTCACATGGGTCGTTTGTTCAAGCAGCGACTACGGCTCATACTTAAGGCCTCTTTACAGTCGCCGTTCCGGACCTGTCGCGCACCAATGTGACGTCAACATGACGTAGATCTCCCTGGGCGCGACCAGAGGTCCTACACCACTCTATTCTTTTCAGCGGCGCACGACAAAGCGGAAACAGGAAGCATGGACGAGTTCGAGGGCAACGTGATGCCAGGACTCTCCGAGTGACTGCAGGTCTCTCTGGTAAACTTACCGGGTTAAGATGAGTTGTTTTATGGTGAATGAAAGGCTCGATCTGACGGAGTAGCTCATCTAATCGAATCGAAACATTGACGTCGATGCTGCTGCCTGTTCTGCCGTTGTTTACCTTTTTCTTCTTCTTCTAGTCCGTAGAAATAGCAAAGTCAGTAGCCTTTCCCCATTAGCGCCACCTCTGTTCAAGAGAAGACTGCAACTCCCATGACGTCACACTGTCATGCGACAGGTCGGGAACGGCGAGTCTACTGAACGCTTTACGTTTCGAGTGGCGGCGCCCTCTTGGGGCCGTGGTAATTATGACAGGAGCAAAGCAGAAAATAAGGTGACGAAGTAGAAGAGCGCGAACATTTCCACATAGAGAGGCAGGTTGGGGTGAAGGATGAGTTAATGCTTCACGTGCGTAACAGGAAGTGAAGTAACGTTTTAACGATTTAAATCCAAACCACAATCCTATTCTAAACTCAACTTAGTAGTTTTTGTGCCTAAACATAACCAAACTGTGAGGGGTTCACAACGTTAAAGACATGTTTAAATAAGCAAAGATGTTGAGGAATGTGCAAAAGTTTAGAATATATAGTTTTTGCAATGCAAGTAGTGCAGGATGTACGTTAATATAAGGTGTCGTGTGCAGGGGGGAAGTCAAGAGTCTGTCAGTGGGACTCCTGAGCCGTGTTGTTGATGCTTCTTCTGCATCTATTTACAACTGTAAAAAGCTTCCCACTGTTACAAAGTTTACATAAACAACACGTCGTCAATCAGAGTCACACAGGTGTGTCTTTCAAAAATAACTTTGTAGGCCTTTATTCGACAGGACAGCTGAAGACATGAAAGGGAAGAGAGAGAGAGGGGGGGGGGGGGGGGGGGGAATGACATGCAGCAAAAAGCCACAGGTTGGAGTCGAACGGCCGCTGCGTCAAGGAGTAAACCTCTATATATGGGCGCCCGCTCTACCAAGCTATCCAGGTGCCCCACAGGTGTGTTAGCCTCGAGAGACCATCCTGATCTGGCGAGCTCCAGTTTTCTGCTCGCAGATCAGTCTGGCATCTTGAGGCAGAGAAAATTTGGAGCCGTTCACCAAACGACCGACCGACCGACCGACCGACCAATCAGCGTTGGTTTTGAGGCGGGTTTAGGTGCGATGCAACGAGGAGCTGGCGAGATCAGGACGGTCTCACGAGGCTCAGCAAGCGGAAGCAACGCGTGCAGATCTGACCTGATCTAGACACATGTTCAGACAGCGGTAGCCCTGATTCTGTTAGCCGCTCGCTAATGCTGTTTTCTCTTGGATCCTTCTTCTGGAATATGGACCGGGAACCTGAAACGGGGCCTTTTATTCCTAAATTCTCGTTACACAAACGGCAAATATCCTTTACCGACATGTTGCTAGCTGAGCTAACGAGCTGTGCTCTGCCTGCAGCAGCAGGGGGAGCCTGGCGTCCTCGTCGCTCTGTCGGTACGTCATACGCTTCGTTGATCTGATTGGTTGATTTGGTCCGTCCATCACCAACATAGCTGGTGATAGACGGATGGTTTATCCAATCAGATTTTCGCCCCCTTCCCAAACGTTCTCCAACGGAAAGTTCCCAGATGGATATGCCGAGCAGATGCGAAGCGATCCATCTGGAGGAGTCGGGTTACAGGTGTGTCTTTGTCTTACCTGAATAACTGCATAGTAGAGCGTGTGCAGCACTGGGATGACATGCGTGTAGGATCCTTTCGTATGATTCTGTATTACAAAGTAGTTGTCAAACAAAAGGTTACAGTTAAGTTGATTAGCTTTTACAAATATTCTTTTTCTGAATAAAAAAAAAAAAATCTTTGTCCACAAAGAGAGAAAAACACACAAGCTTTTGGGAATCTACAGTATATTTACACAATATTAAACTCAGCTTTGAAATGTGAAACCAAGTTGAAGGATCAAACCTTGCCAGCCCTCTTCAGCTTCTGGTCCAGCTCTTTGACCAGCATCCGGATCAACGAAGCGCTGAGGGATGGATCGGCCTCCAGCTTCTTCT
>CM042441.1:4509731-4769731 GCA_023631565.1 Gymnocephalus cernua
TATAATATAATAATATCTTTTGCTAGGTTTATGCCTCGCGTCCACAGTACTCAGGCGTTCCCGAGCCCCTAAAACGGAGACATTTGGAAACATGACGCACGTCAGTCAGTCTTATCGGTTAGGTAGTTTACAGACCTTTCAGTAACAGTTCCACCTCGTCATCACTCCAAGATAATAAATCCCTGTTACTCCCTCTTACTTTTCACCGTTGTTGTTCTTTCTCTAAAGTATTTTCTGGATTTTCAACTTGGACATCCATGATTTTCAACCGCAGAGTAACGCCAGACAATCTGCTTCCTGTTTACAGCGACACACACATGCCCAGTGTGTGTGTGTTAACGGTCATGTGATATGTGTTGTCAGCAGTGGTGGAAGAAGTATTCAGACACCTTAAAATACTAATACCATAATGTAAAAATACTCAGTTACAAGTAAAAGTCATGCATTGAAAATGTTACTCAAGTAAAAGTATGTAAGTATCATCAGGAAAATGTACTTAAAAGTATTCAAAGTAAAAGTACTCAATGCAGAGAAATCCTCAAATTTTAGAAAGTGTTAAGGATCCAAACATTTGTGTGTTTAATGGTCTGATCATCTCAGCTGGACTCGTCGGCCGTTATATTGTTGGATAGTTTAATTTTTAATAAAACATCAGATTTTTATAAACTACATGTGTTTTGTGTTCAAAAATCTTAATTTGTAAAGTACCTAGTAACTAAAACTGTCAGATGAATGTAGTGAAGTAAAAAGTACAATATTTCTCTCTGAAATGTAGTGGAGTAGAAGTAGAAAGTGGCATGAAAAGCCTGTAAATTGTCGTTAACTGCCGAAAATTAGGGGGATTTCCGGGAGTTAACAGCCGTTTATGGGGACGAAAATCCCACTTTTCATGTAGTGAGTACCTCAACATTTGGACTAAAGTACAGTACTTGAGTAAATGTACATATATACATTCCACCACTGGTTGTCAGACGTGTTAATAAGAGATTAGTTCTGCTACTGAAGCTAAAATTCCTATGTGGACGGAGATCGTTTGTGTCTCAAAACGCTGCTTCAAAATGAAAACGTAGCAGTAGTCTGAGATGATGATGAAAAGATTGATTCCACTCTCGTATCTAATGATGCTCTTGTACCTGGTGACACTTTGGATGAACTTCTTCTCATCCTGATCCAGACACACAGCAAAAGTTGTCCCATCGTCTCCACCGTCCACCTGCACCTTGTCCACCTTCACCTCTGAGACGGAGATGTGCTGCCAGAGAACATGTGGAGGGAGAGGAAGTGTGAGGAGGGGGTATTTTTAAGATGCCAGAGCAAATTCGCTGAGCAAATTCAAATTGTGCTCTCGCGGGAACTCTGGATTTCCAGGGTAACTGAAGTGTTTTATTTCAACTCTTTTACCTGATTGTAGCCCTTTTTAGACTTGGAGCACTGCCTCTTCAGGACTTCTGTCATTGTCAGCTGCAGACTTTCTATTCTTGAATCTGGACGGACAGGATTTGATTTTGGTTAGACATCAAAGTGCATTGCTGGCATGTGATCAAAGGACTGGGCTATCACTGTCACATACCTAGCTGCTCAGGTTTCCGGCAGGCTTTGTAAAGATTTATCGATGTGCAAACCATCTCTGTCTGCGTCCACTGGCTCCTCCCGCTAACAGCCACCTGTAATCGGAAAGACGAGGTAGATGTAAAAATAGCTCTAGTCTGTGAACTGTAACATGTTGTGGTTTGTTTTTGCGGGAAATCTGTGAGCGTCAAAGCAGGAAGAATACCTTGTTGTAGGCAACCCTTAGTGTTAAAGGGACGGCCTCCCGTTCTTCATCAATTCCAAACCTTTTGCTGGCAGCACCTACAAAAAAAGACACTTTAGACTGTAAGTGTGTGTGTTTGTTTATATGCTGTTGTGGCTGTCTCGGTGTGTCTCTGAATGTGTAGTCTCATATAGCCAGCTCTATCTCCACAGTGCTGTGCAGTAAGGTCTGGCTAAACCACAGATACGCTCTGGGTTGTTTGCATTTCTTTAAACCAATCACAATCGTCTTGGGCGACGCAGCGACGGCGGCTCTGCAAAATGGTCTCGGGAAGGATCTTGTTCTGGTGGAACATTTGCACCCCGCAAAAGAAATGTAATATATATTAAGTTAACTGTTTTTTTTTTGTTTTTTTTATTAGTTTGTCAGGGACAATGCAGCGCACATTATTACATACATAATTATCATAGACAAAGCCATAACAATATGTGTAAATGTGTTGCATAAAAGGTTTCTAGCCAATAGGCTAATTTGCAACCCCAGTCCCTGGTCAGACCTTTCTAAAAACATAACACAATACAGTAACGTGAGCTATTTAAATTAGCTGATACATGGTAAAACCTCATTGGCTCTTACCAGTGTATCTCCGTGTGTACTTCGTCCACAGCAATCCCACCAATCGGTCACAAAACGTCCCAGTTAGAGATGAAATGCCGTAAACATATTCTTTGTAAATCTTTACAATCATTCCCCAAAAGAACCAAGCAGACCTGCCTTTTTGCACGATTAAACTTTTCTTCAAAACTTGCCATTGTCAGTGTGTAGCTCGCTGGCTCGAAGGTTGTTGTTGTTTCCCGAAGCGAAGGGACTTAGAGAACGGCAACACACAGAGAGCGGACATCCTGCATGTGAGGCTTTATCCTGGAAATCTTTTTCTGTTGATCCACACTACTCACCCATGGCTTTAACAGCTCTGATTCCAGCAGTGTGCCCGAGCTCCAGAGAGTGAATAAACACTTCCCTTCTCCTCTCTCCTCCAGCTAGGGTCAGCTGTGTGGAGGAAGAAACCAAAAATCAGGTATTTACTGCAGTGTGTGTGTGTGTGTGTGTGTGTGTGTGTGTGTGCACGTTGCTCCTCTCACCTCGGCCTGGTAGAGCTGCACCAGAACCGGCTGGTCTGCATATCGGCAGTAATAAAGCACCATGTTGGCCAGCAGGGGGAGTCGCTCTACGCTGCCACTGCTCACTGACTCATCACCTTCCTTACACGCTGTCTGGTTCATAGAGAACACACACACACACACACACACACACACACACACACACACACACACACACACACACACACACACACACACACACACACACACACACACACACACACACACACACACACATTTCAGACAATACAAATTGTAATGAGGGAATAATGTGCATACAGTTACATCATAACACAGCTTTTACACCTGGTGTGAGGTGTACAGAATCAGCATTTTCATCTCTGAAAACGCAAAATATCACCTTTCTGTGGGGGTGGATTTTAGCAAGATGAAGAAAAGGCTTTTTCATGAATAATTATCGTTAGTGTCTTAGGTGTAATAGAATAACTTTAGTGTCTCTCTTCTCCATGACATACAGAACCCTCCTCTTCTCTAATTCCTCTGCCCCTATTAATAATCCCCATAAAGTCCCTAAGAAGATGACATTTAAGTGACTGAAGCAGTTTTCTGTTATGTTATTGCTAGTCTCGCATTGCCAGACCTTCCTCCACAGTGCTGCGGAGGAAGGTCTGGCTAGTCCACACAGCATTCCTGGATGGGAGAAAAAACGTGCTCTGGTTTATTGGCATTTCTTTAAACCAATCACAATCTTTTGGGGCGGTGTCAAGTGCCGGACAGAGCAACGGTCCATCCATCCATCCATCGTCGTCCGCTTATCCGTGGTCGGGTCGCGGGGGGAGCAGCTCCAGCAGGGGACCCCAAACCTCCCTTTCCCGAGCCACATTAACCAGCTCTGACTGGGGGATCCCGAGGTGTTCCCAGGCCAGGTTGGAGATGTAATCCCTCCACCTAGTCCTGGGTCGTCCCCGAGGCCTCCTCCCAGCTGGACGTGCCTGGAACACCTCCCTAGGGAGGCGCCCAGGGGGCATCCTTACCAGATGCCCGAACCACCTCAACTGGCTCCTTTCGACGTGAAGGAGCAGCGACTCTACTCCGAGCTCCTCACGGATGACTGAGCTTCTCACCCTATCTCTAAGGGAGACGCCAGCCACCCTCCTGAGGAAACCCATTTCGGCCGCAACGGTGCCTCTGCAAAATAACCTCGTTCAGAAGTCTAGCTAGCAGACAGATAGCTAGCGGTCTGAATTTACCCTGCAGAGATCTGAGGAGCAGTTAACCTCAAATCCACCGGAGTTTAGAATTACAACACAAAGAAAGCGGAAGGTAACGGACATCTACTGAACAATCCTGGAAATTAAACGTTGTCGATATAGATTACATCATTGCTAAATTTAGAAACTCTTTTTGTCGCTGAGAGTCAATGGACCTTTTTCACAGCAGACATTTTGACTTGTCATAGTAGGAAAAGCACAGCTGAAACTGATAACCTTAATGATGGCTCCATTCCATCCAGTGTCCCAGTGAGATATTTCAGTGAGTCAGCATGCACGATACCAGCAGGGCCTCTCCTAAGTGGAATGCAGCCATCATTAATGGTTTTGAATACACCTGTGCTTTTCCTACTATGACGTGTCAACATGTCTGCCGTGAAAAAGGTCTATTAGGTGCCGGAGGACACAGACCTGAGAAAGGGGGCAGTATGGAAGGTACCTGACAAAGGACGTCTGAGGACAGGCTGAGCAGGCTGAGGACGTTCCGCTCGTACCAGGGGTCGATCATGCCCAACATCTGGGAGATATCAGTGGAGCTGTCCTCCAGTACGCCGCCATTAGACTCCTATCACAATGACAGAATGAAAGGTGATCATTCCTCAATAATCCAAACTAATATACGTAAATTACATTTCAACGTCAACGTCATGATTGACTATGGGCGGCACTTCAATACCGCGGCTCCACCGCCCGATCACTACTGTGCAGACTCTGGCTCCAAAATTACAAGATGGCTAAAGTGGGTAAAGGCAAATAATAGAACAGCTAGTAGGCTACGTCTGGTAAGTTCAGAAAATGACATCACTTTACTGTAATGCAGGCTTTAAAACCAGGAAAAGACAACACATCATATCACGATATCCAAAATGTAAGACGATATCTGTTGTGAAATGTTTGTTTAAAGCACTTGAATAATACATTCATGTTGTTTATAGACATATAGAGGTGAAAACATGCAACACAGACAGATGTTCTCACCACAGCAGCTTTGGTTGAACTTCCCATCGGCCCCCCCTCAGTTGGTGTGTGTCCTCCTCCCGGGCTTCCTATCGCTCTCCTTTTGGTGGGAACGAGGTAAAACTGCAGTTTGCACGTCTTGGTGAGTCGTGGACATTTGCTCTCTCTCTGCTGCAGGTCGTTGTACGCCCTGGCCAGCCTGCCGGCTTCTCGGTCGCCTCCGAACACCACCACTTTGAGCAGGGTGGGCGCCTCCGCCACGTCGCCTTCGTCGCAGCTCAGGATCGGCCTCCTGCGGATGCACACGTGCTTCCGGGGTGCGAGGGGATCCAGGGTGGCAGTGGACGCGCGCAGAGAATGAATGTGTCTAGACACGGTGGTTGAGTGTTTGAGCTGCGAGCCAGTTCTGTGAACGTCTTTGGAAGAATCCCCACGGTAGCCCACGCTCTGGACCCGGCGGCAAACGCTCGGGCTGCGGGGGCTCTTGAAAAGCGACGAGAAGCGCTCGACGCCTAAGATGGACCTGGACTTCTTTTTGGGTTTCTTCCTAAGCTTTGGTTGGCTGTCTTGTCCGTCCTCTGTGTCGTCGTGTGTCGTGTCCTCGCTGAAGTCGCTCTCCACCCCCGACGAGCCAGACAGCGCGGAGGCGGCGGACCGGCTGGAGAAGAGCGAGTGGCCAGAGTCCCTCGAGGAAGAGGATGCGCTGGAGACGCGGTGGTTCTGAAGCCCATTGTCCACTTTGTTCCCCTCCAACTCGTCTTCCTCATCCACGCTGGTGTCATTGTTATCGTCCTCATCCACTTCTGTTGTGAGGAAACAGTCTGGAGGGGAGTCCAGGCTGGACTCAAGAATGCCATTCAGAAAATCTGCATGAATGTGAATGTGAAGAAGATTTGAGAAACACAGAAGAGGTTGTTTTTTTTTACAGTTTAAAGGAACACGCCGACTAATTGGGACTTTGTCTTATTCACCGTATCTCCCAGAGTTAGATAAGTCCATACATACCCTTCTCATCACTCATTTAGAATAACAACGGTGCTTTTCAGGTGTTGCGCTAATCACTTCGCCCAAGTAGCAGAAGTAGCCGTGCTTCGCCTTCTGAGAATATAGTTCCCAGTTTGTATAGTTAGAAGATGGCTGTGTCTCATGTGACCTTGTTATTTGTACACGCTGTGACTATACAAATCACAACATGTAAATAGGAACATGTTGGCATTATTTTGTCACTTATTGGGAGCAATAGGCTAGTTGGAGCCGGTTACCTCCAGGATCTGGGCTAAGCTAGGCTAGATGGAGCCGGTTACCTCCAGGATCTGTGCTAAGCTAGGCTAGATGGAGCCGGTTACCTCCAGGATCTGTGCTAAGCTAGGCTAGATGGAGCCGGTTACCTCTAGGATCTGGGCTAAGCTAGGCTAGATGGAGCCGGTTACCTCCAGGATCTGTGCTAAGCTAGGCTAGATGGAGCCGGTTACCTCCAGGATCTGTGCTAGGCGATCAGGGGCTATCAGACAGAGTTACTACATGCACGGAGATGAGAAGGGTATGTATGGACTTATCTAACTCTGGGGGATACGGTGAATAAGACAAAGTCCCAATAAGTCGGCGTGTTCCTTTAAAAGACACATCTCTGGTAAATAATGCAGACGTTTGGAAAGTTGTTTAAACTGAACTAATTACCAAAGTTGTCGTTTTCCCAAGAGCATGTTTGACATTTGGGGAAAGGCAGCATGAAAGTCTCCACAGCCCCTAGTGAGAGGAGATCACACTCAATTTAAGGAAGCAATACAGTCTCAGAACAATCTCCTTCTTTTCTAGTTTCAGTGTCACTTTTGAAGCAATTCTGGGTGCCGACACCACATCGTCCATGTACACATGCTGCTCGATTACGAGAAGAAAAAAAAAAAAAATCATAATCACAATTATTTTGGTCAACATTGAAATCACAATTACTTAACACAATTACTCATCGACTTTTAGAAAGATGTTGCATTTATTGAACTTTAAAAAAACAGTGAAACAGATAAGCAAATCAACAGTAAAAAGAATCCACCTTGAACTGTGACATTACACTTAATACTTCAGATTCAGATTCACTTTATTAGCCATTTGAAGTGTAAAACCACATTGGAAAGATATGTGCGAGGAGCTTCAAAGCGCAATGTCAACACATAAAAAGACACAACAAACAACAAGCAAGGGCCACATAAAAACTCAAAAGTAAAATGCTGTACAATAAATATTCATACAGAAATTTAAAATTGCTAGTTTAACATGCTTTGTATAAAGTGATCACAGCTTGGGGAAAAAAACTGTTTGAATGGCGCTTAGTAGAACATTTGATAGAGCGATACCTTCTCCTTGAGGGAAGCATCTCGTTTAATTCCCCTTAAAATAAACTATATAAAAACAAATCTATTCAAATGTCAGTTTAGCCGTCGGGTCGGGAGGGGCCAAAGTGCGCATGTCATTCAGAACACAAAACAACTTTAATAATAATAATAATAATAATAATAATAATAATAATAATAATAATAAGAGTTTCATTGCAAAATGTAATGTGCAAAATTACATTGTTGTTTTTATCGTTAGGAGCCAAAATCGATCTAATCGTTAACTGCACAGGCCTTACGCTGTCTCAGAACTAGGGTTGGGCATCGTTTGGATTTTAACAATTCTGATTCTTCCTTTCGATTCCGGAGTAATACGCTTGCAGCTCTGAGCAGAGCTGCAAGCGTATTACTCCTCCCAAGTAGCACTGCTTCCCTTTCACACACAGAGATGAGAAGGGTACGTATGGACTTGTCTAACTGTCGGGGTCACGGTGAATAAGCTATTGTCCCAATAAGTCGGCGCGTTCCTTTAAAGAAAGTAGTGGGCTGATCATTTATTTTACTTGTGAAGATTTTTATTTTTCTGAAAATTTGGTTGAAAGAAAACCTTTTCTGATAAGGATTTTCTTTTTCTTTAAAAGGGTCAAATTTGACCGGAGGACAACACGAGGGTTACTACAACAAACATAAAGTAAACATGCATAAAACATAAGCATACATTATCTCATCCAAATGCGTTCAATAAACACTTTCGATAACCCTCACACAAGAACTCCCCACCCCTACCTCCCCCCCCCCACTCACAGAAGAAAGAGAACCACCATGGGAGTGAGAATGTCATGTTCATGTGTTTGTTTCTCACCAGTATCCAGGCAGCCATCAGCGGGAGCAGGAGTGGCAACTCTTTCTCTGAGCCTCTCCATGCTGCGTAGTAGACCTTGTCTGGCTGCGCTGAGACCGGCTGTAGAGGCGGCTGTCTCCATTCGGTCGCTCACGGCCTCCATGAGCTGCTCCAGCTCCTCAGGACGCTTTGTCTGGGCGAACAAGAGGGGCGTTTGTGTTAGGACGTGTGGAAGAAAATGAATTACCTAAAAGTTTAAGTCTCATCCTAATATGTAATATCGTTATCGCAATATTCAACAGTGTTATTGCATATTTTCCCTATATATTGTGCAGCTCTATTCTCTTTCCAATTGCTGCTGTTCTGTATATTTCGACTGTGCTGAAACTATTTGACCTAATCAAAAAACGTGTAGTTACACCCTGAAGAAGGCAGTATGTGCCGCTACGCGTGGGTTGCTTCTTCCTATGTCTTTTAAATTTTCTATTATGAAATAGCCAGCAAAATAAAGGCTTTTTAAATCATTTTGAAGAAGAGTGCCTTGGTTTTCCCTTTTTTTTCCTACACTCAACTGAATTCCCGACCCCAAAGAGCACCTTCTAACATATGACAGTCCCTCCAGAAAAACACAGAGTTTTTTTGTGATTGTTGCGGGCAAAAATCCTTGATTATGCGGCACGTTTTCTTATAAATTGCGATGGAATATGCGGGATATTTATGCCATTTTATGCGATGAAAATGCGGGAACTTGCAAAAACTGTGGTTTGATGAAAAAGAGAAAAAAAAGTGATTCCCCCCCAACACCGTGTTCTCAGTAGGTGAAATTACGTCACTTCATAACATTCCCATGGCAACAGGGGAAAATGGCTGCTCTTGTGTGAAGTAAACGCAACATTTTTCAACTTTCTGCTGAGATATATGTGACTTTGTTGCAACGAAAATGCGGGGATTATGAAATCATGTAAGCCCCGCATATTTTGCGCAATTTATGCGGCGAAAGTGCGGCTTAGTTGAAAAAATGCGGCCCCCCGCATAAATATGCGGACTTTGGCTGATTATGCGTTGAATTATGAGATCGCATAATCACGTTTTTCTGGAGGGACTGATATGACTGAACTTCCTGAGCACCCTGGACTTTTTTTGTCTTTCCAACGTGTAATCTCTGTCTGCCTTGTTCTCTAGCTTAGTTTTAGGAGGAAGCATTTCACTTTGGTCACTTAGTGAGTCAGGTTGACTCCGACAGAGATTCACAATCACACCTCAGCTAATCAAATGATTAGTTGGAGCGGATGGTCTATACAAATCTACTCAGACAGACTTGTGAGTTAAACATCTTCTCAGCTTTTTAGTTTTTTTGTGTTTTTATTCCTACCCTGGAAATCCAGAGTTCTCGCGAGAGCACAATTGTAATTTGCTCAGCGAGTCACTCTGGCATCGAGTAATGATGCTCATTAACTATGCCCTTGGAACCGAGCTGCACCAATCACATCGGTGTATCTGATATAGGCGGGCCAGAGGCGAGCTAAACAGGTGATGACAGCGCTGCGACATCGAAGTCCGGAATCAGTCAGTAAACATTGGTCGTAGTGTTATCCAATCGCGTGCAGTGATATTTTCAAATGCATGCCTGGTGCTGCCTTTCGAGTTGGGCCATTTTCATTACTCATAGCCAGACCCTTAATCTTTCGGATTTGGGTCTGGATTTCCAGGCTATTTCTTTCCTCTAAACTGTGTAAAACCCTGGTCAGAGACTCCTTCGGGTCAGAGAGAATCCTACAGCTTCTCGTGAACTTCTGTCTCCACTGTGCGGTGAATAAAACTCATCTGAACCAGCCACTGAATTGGAGCTGAGAGAATTTTTCTCTCCTAGGAAAGAATAAAAAAGGAATTGTGCATCCAAATCCCATTTGGCTGGGTCACCTGCAGCGTGGCGTGGAGCGCCTGCGGGTCGGGATCGGTGCCCAGAGCGGCCTGGAAGCCGTGCACGATGAGGAGGACGGCGACGTCTCTGCTGGAGGGCGCGGTGCTGCTCAGCTGCTCCGAGAGAGACTGGACCTCTGGAGGAACGTCCTCATCTGGGCTCACTAACAGCACCGTCCTGAACACACACACACACACACACACACACACACACACACACACACACACACACACACACACACACACACACACACACACACACACACACACACACACACACACACACACACACATTTTTAAAGTGCCATAAAGAGTTTAAGATGTGTGAAAAAGTAGCCATGTTTAGCTTGTTTTAATGGCCAACATTGAAGTTTGAATGAACTTACATGGTTTTGGAGTGAATCTCAGAGGAAATACCCTGCTCTGTCCGAACCAGTCTATGAAATGAAATACCTGAAACAAAAGTAGGCAGACAGTTTAGTTTAGTATATCTAAGTGGGTAAACACTGCCCCCATATGGTCACACTGATACGTGAAGAATGCCTAAACCTTTTATTTTAGACACAGCCCTGTCAGATGAACACCTTCATCATCACATACACAAAAACTACAGACTACAGAGATGCAAAACGACCACAAAGAGACGCTAAATGACTGAAATTAGACAAAAAAAACTATCAAATATGTACACATACCGACTACAAACAAAACAGAATGACTACAAACGCAAAATGCATTAAAATAGATGTGAAGCCACCACAAAGATGGGAAACAACCACAAAATGACCACAAGAAGGTGCAAAAACAACTAAAATAGATGTAAAACAACTTAAAGCAGACGCAAAATGACTACCAAGAGACGCAAAGTGATTAAAAATAGATGCAAAACCAACATAAAAAGACAGAAAACAACCACAAAGAGACACAAAACGACCACAAAGAAACGTAAAACCTCTACAAATACTGTAGATCATAAACAACACTCAAAGATTACTACAAAGTGAACAAACTAGATGCAAAACCAGCACAAAAAGATATAAAACAACTAAGGGGTAGTAGTAGTAGTAGTAGTGCCAGACCTTCCTCCACAGTGCTGCGGAGGAAGGTCTGGCTAGTCCACACAGCATTCCGGGATGGGAGAAAAACGTGTTCTGGTTTATTGGTATTTCTTTCAAAACCAATCACAATCATCATGGGCGCCGCTAAGCGCCGGACGGAGCCACGGTGCTGCTGCAAAATAGTCTCGAGAAGGAACTTGTTTTGGTGGAACATGTGTACATTTAAAAGTAGTTTTAGTCGTGCAACAGAAAACTCAGATTGGACAGATAGTCTAGCTAGCTGTCTGGATTTACCCTGCAGAGATCTGAGGAGCAGTTAACCAGAGTCCTCATGAATCCACCGGAGGTTAGAACGCCAACACAGAGAAAGAGGAAGGTTAACGGACATCCGGCCGCAAAGAAGGACATCCAGCGGAATTTCCGGCGGCAACGGAGCAATCCCAGAAGTGGAACGTCGAAGATAGAGACTAACAGTGAGGACACATTGAGCCGTTTTCATCGCGGTGTACGAGCGTCAGTGCTACCTGGTGCTCGGAGCTCCTGCTGGATGATATTCAGCAGGCGTTTGATGGCAGAGCTGCACGGCTCCGGCCAGGCCAGGAAACTATGGAACAACTGGTGGGCCTCCTGGAGCACTTGTGGAGCCACATGAGGAGCCTGAGAAACAGAGGTGGAATGTAACTAAGTACAGTTACTCAACTACTGTACTTAAGTACAAATTTGATGCCACTTTCTACTTCGGTTCCTTTTTTAGAGAGACATTTTTTACTTTTTACTCCACTACATTAATCTGGCAGCTTTAGTTACTTTACAAATTATGATTTTTGCACACAAAACACTCGTAGTTTACAAAATACTATGTTTTATTATAAATTAAACTACCCAACAATATTTAGGCAGCTGAACTGATTAGCCAATTAAACACTTAGGTTTTAGATTTTCTGCATTGAGTACTTTTACTTTTAAATACTTTAAGTACATTTTCCTGATGATACTTGCCTACTTTTACTTAAGTAACATTTTCAATGCAGGACTTTTACTTCTAACAGAGTATTTTTACAGTGTGGTATTAGTACTTTTACTTAAGTAAACGATCTGAATACTTCTTTCACCGCTGCTGAGAAAAAACAAGTAACCAGGTGAAATAGAGAGTACAGAACGTCTGGGGAGGAATTGGGGGCTGATGGCGCAGTGGATATGACACATGCCTTTGATGTGGGAGACCAGGGTTTGATTCCCACTGCGATACATCAACCAATGTGTCCCTGAGCGAGACACTTAACCCCTAGTTCCTCCGGAGGCGTGCAACCTCTGACATATATAGCGATTGTAATAAACGCTTGGGATAAAAGCGTCAGCTACATGACATGACATGTAATGTAACATATGTAATGAGTCTGTGCGTGATCCTCTCCTGATTATAATTTGCACCCGCTCACCTTTAGGAGTGCTGAAGAGAACAGGAGAGTGAGGGGCACCACCATCTCATACTGACACTGCTCTAGCACCTGTAAAAAAAAAAATAGTACATCCTTGAATCAAAACCCGCTGTCAGTCCTCATATTACACCGAACACTTATGGAAAATTATGTTATTGTTTGTTAGCTCTTGACCTCCTTTGTTTTCCTCAGTATTTGCTGCAAAAGGATGAGGAAGTTGTGCGGATCTCTCTTCACAAGTTCCTCCAAACACCAGCGGTTTATGCACAGCCCGGCTGGTCAGACAGACAGAAACACGCAACTTATTTCTCCTTTTAGGGTTCATTCGGATGACAGGCGTTAAACATGCTTTTTAGATACATTTTAACAACGAATATTCAGGAAGGCGCTGAGCTAAAGGCAAAAAGAATAAGCCACTTTCCCTTGTCCCTTGTTGTCTGAACTCATTTATTACAGTAAGTCTTTCCTCATTAAACTTGCATTAAACAACATGATACTCCTCCACACTGTCTGTCACTCCACATTATGTGTGTCACCACTTTCAGTTCCCATTTGCCTCTATAAGTTGGACAATGTGTTCCCGATTGGTTCGCTGGGTGCGTGCTCAAAATCTACTGAGTGCCTTCATTTCAGTGAAGAACAACAGCAGCCAGGACATGTACAAACTGTTTTCAACATTTTGAAATATCTCCACGTACCACGTGTATATTGCTGCAAGTTGTGTTTAAATTTTCAGCTTTGTTGTTGTTGTATCGTGCTAGCGTTAAAGACAGGTATGGGATTGGGTCTTACCGTTCCAGAGGTGTTTGTCAGGAGTGTCGAGGCCCAGGCCAGAGAGGCAACGCTCCAGGACATGCTGGATCCGATCCTCAGTACACGAGCTCTGCTCCATCTTCGTCATCATCTTCTGCAGAGGCATCACAACATCCACAGAAAAATACAGGAGATAAAGCAACAGGAAGTCCCAAAATAAAAACAAGAATTACACCCTATTGTGTTCCGGTAAACCAATGTATTATGTCTCTTCAGTAGTCCAAACTTCCTGCTATTGCTGTTGCCAACACTTCATATTCTTGATAGTTACCCTCAAGAGACGATCAGCCACAAATGTCAGGGCATAAAATACAGCCTACCACTTCCTACTGAAAGCAGTAAGTCGCAGACTGTGTGAGCAGACCGGAGATGAGCTGGTCGAAAAAAAAAAACAGCAGCCGCAACTTCTGCTCCTTCTACTTTTCTACTTCATTCTTAAAATCAGCTGCTGACACCACCTTTCACATGACTCAAAGTGGGATGGATAGGAATCTTACAAAAGGACAACTTCCCTTATTGGTCTTGTTGGCAAGCAAAACATGTATTTTTTTTCTTCTTTTTAAGTAAAGACTGTAAAGATCAGTCAAGGTAAAATAATAAACACAGATCAAGTTACAAATAAAACACACATTTTTGGAATTTGCTTACTAGAAATCGCAAGCCACCTGGGGTTAGGGTGCAAATGCATATGATGACACACAAGTAAAACCACACTGACCACTCAATGAAATGGACAATTTTGGAAACAATAACATTTGATAGGGGTAAGAAGAAGAAGAATTTATTTCAAGGCAGGGTGACTGATTTAACAAGAAACATTTAGATTACAAGACTGCCATAAGACAAAACATTTTCCTCCTAAGTATATTTGGCTTCCAGGATGTCGATGGGAATACGGAAGCTGCAATTGTGCCCAGCTGTGGCAGATGTGTCACTGCAGTGTTGAATAATGTGTGACACGACTGGAAAACTGGGGTCACCTGTGCCCGTCAAAACAGGAAACTGCCTTCCGGGAAGCATTTATGCAATATTAGCACGTGACAGGGGGAGAAACTGCACCTTAACTAGTTAAAATATATAGAATAGATGCTGCAAATGTGTTCATTTCACTTGATTTTTAGACAGAATCGTTTTTTAACTAAATAAAAGTGGATATTGCTACAATTTTTTTCTTTATTCCAATTTAACTGTCAGTGTTTGATTGGTTGGTTGGTTGGTTTGGTCATGAATGTATTCGTACAACAAGTTGTAGAAGCTACATTTCACCCATTTATCATCCATTACTTGAAGCTAAATATTTCAACTGTTTATCCATTACTTTAAAGCTGTGGTAGGCAATTTATTTTTGTCCGTTGAGCAAAAATGACATTATAATCTCACAGTTTATTGTAATTCAAATGGTCAATTTTGTCAGAAGATGTTGTTGTTATAAAAACACGATTTTAACAGTCCCGGGCAGCGGCAGCAGCTTGGAAACAACTTGAAAGATTCTGCTGGTTAACATTTAGTCTGAAGGGGCCACATTTCACTCACTATTTCATACTTGTTCCGTTGTCTGACAACAGAAACAGGAAAATATGTGAATGAGAACAGCTTTATTAGGAATTCGGTTGTATTAAAATACTGTTTATGTGGACACAGAGTAGGAGAGTAGCAAACATAGACAGACAGGGTGCAAATCATGGCTGCGATAGATCGGTGCAAGTTGTAAATACAACGTCATGGCGTCATGAAAAAGCTAATTAGCGCAAGATGAAATCTAGCGACATATTTAGCGACTTTTCGAGCAAAGTAGTTGCGTAGTAACACTGAGGAAGATGTCTCGCTCTACTTCAAATGTTTGCTTTCTACCCACTACCGCTTCAAGCTAAGTATTTCAATCATTTATCCATTACGTTTAGCTAACAAGTTCAACTGTTAGCCATTCATTTTAGCTAAGCTAACCATATCAACTGTTAGCCATTAATTTTAGCTAAGCTAACCATATCAACTGTTAGACATTAATTTTAGCTAACCATATCAACTGTTAGACATTAATTTTAGCTAAGCTAACCATATCAACTGTTAGACATTAATTTTAGCTAACCATATCAACTGTTAGACATTAATTTTAGCTAACCATATCTTAGCTAACCATATCAACTGTTAGACATTATTTTTAGCTAACAAGTTCAACTGTTAGACATTAATTTTAGCAGACCATATCAACTGTTAGTCATTAATTTTAGCTAACCATATCAACTGTTAGACATTAATTTTAGCTAACCATATCTTAGCTAACCATATCAACTGTTAGACATTATTTTTAGCTAACCATATCAACTGTTAGTCATTAATTTTAGCTAACCATATCAACTGTTAAACATTAATTTTAGCTAACCATATCAAATGTTAGCCATTAATTTTAGCTAACCAGTTCAACTGTTAAACATTAATTTTAGCTAACCATATCAACTGTTAGCCATTAATTTTAGCTAACAAGTTCAACTGTTAGACATTAATTTTAGATAACCATATCAACTGTAAACCATTAATTTTAGCTAACTAGTTCAACTGTTAGCCATTAATTTTAGCTAACCATATCAACTATAGCCATTAGCTACGTTTAGCTAACTGTCAACTGTTAGCCATTAGCTACGTTTAGCTAACAAATTCAACTGTTTATCCATTATTTTTAGCTAACAATTTCTGTTTAGCTAACGGTAGCTATTTCAATCAATTGTTTACTTCAGCAGGCTATTCTCTGCTCATTTGCTAGCTTTTCGTGTGTTACATGTGGTGTACAGCAACATTACAGCAGACTTTTCCCCATTCTGACTTTTTTTTTCTTTTCTTCAAATTTGTTAAATTTGAAACTGCAGAAGTAGGCCTAACGTTACCTGTGGTTGGAAATCCATTCAAGCTAAAAGTAAAATGACTACTAGCAGATATACAGAATATTAAACCATGAACACAAGCATATCTTACAGTATGTGCAGCAGGGAGGAAGCAGGTGTTACTCCATTGTATGTTGTCAAGCTATATTGTCCAGCCCTGCCATGCAAACCTGACTTTTTTTTACTGCCACAAAAGTACTGAGCTCTGCTGCGTGGTGTTTGCTTTAATTGCACAAAATGGAAGGAGGATGATGTGCTGTTTGGTTATTAGGATGTCTGCATTTTAGAACAAAACATTATTACCATATATTATAAATCTTTTCATTATCTTAGCAAAATGTCTCATTCACAAAAGTAAATTCAGTAACAGAAAACCTGTTTAAAGTTGATGAAATGCAACAATATGTACAAACTAATCAGCACTCCTTAAACCCCAAAGCCTTAAAGACTCTTGAGATATATATATATATATATATATATATATATATATATATATATATATATATATATATATATATATATATATCAAGATTTTGTTAGTTGCTTGCCTGCACTGCTGAATTAATTTTCTGTCATCTTTTTTTCTTTCTTTTGTAATGTATTTACCACTTAACTCCTGGTACAGTATATATGCATTTTGTCATTGTTCATTGTCTTGTTAGCAATAAAGAATAAAACTTTTTTTTTTAAAGAGAGGGGAACAAGAGGTGACACTGCCAGGCAGACTGCCTACAGCTGCCCCCTACAAAACCAACTTCATTATGCGTATCCCACAACCCTTCAATAATGGAAGAAATAGATACTAGAAATAGAAATAGATACTCAATACTCTATAAAATACTTTGCCAAAAAAAAACTTTAAGCTGTGTTATTCTGAAAGCACTGATAACAGCCTTCTGCAGCTTTTAAAAGGGGAACAGGAAATGTGCAGAGCTTAAATAACACTTTGCAGTTAGATATGATGGAAGTTTTGCAACAGAGGCTTGTTCCTAGTTGAGAGGGAGAAGGCCTATATGTGAAGTGGTTAAAATAAATATATGCAAAGGCTCCTCTGACACAAGCATTGGCCACATGATACAGATGCATGGAAAATACTATAGACGTGTTAAAGCATAAAAACAAAGAGATTCAAAATGAAGAAGTACTTGACATAAGTTTTACCTCTGCTGCTGTTATCAGTGTCCTAGATCATCCCAGATCAACCACAGCTGAGGCACAGCAGCGATGGAGGGAAACAATACAGAGACCACATCCTCCTGTGTTAGTGCTTTATCAAAAATAGACCCTCCGACTGCAGTCAAAGAGCATGTTCTGCAAAACAGGAACTGAATGAGTCTGTAGGCTGAGGTGGTTTACATTAGACAGTCTACGTGTGTCATATAGGAGGAGTCTGACTGAAACTGTTTAGTTTACTTTATTATAGGATGGCCATTAGCTGTGCCCTTAACCCTCGTGTTGTCTTCCCGTCGACCTGCAACTTTTTGTTGTTTTTGAGTCAAAATTTTACGTTTTGGTCGTCTTTATAGACACTTTTGTGATTTTCCCCGATGTTTTTGTCACTTTTTTCAACGTTTGTCGACTTTTTCTGAGCCTTTTATGGGTTTTCCCCCAGTTTTTGAAGCTTTTTTGTCACTTTTTCTGACATTTTTGTCACTTTTTTCAAAGTTCTTTTATCAATTGTTTTTTTCTTCAAATCCTATAAAATTGACAAACACCCAAATTCAATGAAAGTAGTGAACTGATTATTTCTTTGACTTGTTAAGAGCGTTGTAGTTAACCATCCACGTTATTTTTTTTGGGACAATTTCTTTGAAAGAAAACCCAAATTTCTGATAATAGAAACTTTTTGAAAATGGGTCAAATTTGACAACAGAACAACAGTTACACCTCCTCGGGTCCACGTTTAAAAACATACATTAAACTTTCCAGTCAACATAAATGATGAACATAAGCGTATATTAGGCTAGAGAATGAGTAAAACTCACACTTATATGTGCCAATGAATCTAAGCTTACACTGAGGACTCACTGAGAAAAAAAAGTTTAGGCTACATGAAGGTTTGAAACCAGTTTCATGTTACAGTAAATAAAAAAATGGCTAATGAGCGACTTATCCTGGGAGACACATACTGTAAAATGACAAAAAGAAAAGTGAAATTGTGTTATTTGAGCCCAAATGACGTAATGACTTAACTACATTCTTCCCCATTTAAGAGTTAACTCAGTGTCCTCTCCCCCTGCTCAGATGGACAGTTTGTCTCAGAAAACATACAACAAATGTTTGAGCAACAAATTTACTTCCACTTGCAAATTCAGCAAACGTGTATTAATTTCTGCAACATGAAGCATGAGCGATTTATCCTGGCACATAATTGTTATTTGAGCCCAGATTATTTGGAAAATAACTTTGACTTAATGACCTAACCACGTTCTTCCCTATGTAAGGGTTAACAAAATGTCCTCTCCCCTTGTTCAGATGGACAGTTTGTCTTTCACGAAAGAGTACATAGAGGCTAAGTCTACAACACATACTTGAAAATAAATGAATTGCTGCAACATGACAATGAGAAAATAACTCACATTTGTGAGGAAGATGTCATGTGTTTTAAGGCCAATTAATTAGCCTATGAATAAATGTGTTACTCATTTTTCAAATCAAAAGATTTCAGCGCATCAGATTTCTCTTTATTGGGACTGAAGTCGTTTTTTTAACCTGCAGTGCAAATAATCTGCCGGAAGATGTCGCCGCTCCCTCTCTCTCTCTCTCTCTCTCTCTCTTCCTCCGCAGACACTCAAAAGGCTCCGACTCCTCTCCTCTGAATGAGTGGACCCCCTTTTCCCTTTTATAACAGAGAGGGAATGGGACAGAAAGAGAGAGAGGTGGGAAGAGGTGTGACTGAGAGGACAGGCAGAGGCACAGGGAGACTCATAGCCAGCTGGGCTTTTGCCATATCTTATTTTTATTTAGGAATCTCAGAGAGAGAGAGAGAGAGAAAGGGGGAGAAAGGCTGAAGTACTATTAGCAGTAGTTTTTCGTGCGTAAAGGGGATAGGTTGTTCTCCAAATTCTTAGGAGTTGTGCTTCACTTTCAGACTGAGCAGTTTATTTGCAGGCAGTGTCCTTGGTTGCTTTGCCTCGTAAGAATATTTCTTTTTTTAGCATGCTTCAGTGCGTCCAAGTTGTCCATATATCCACCAGAGCATCATCTACTGTGATAGTTTTATTCTTGTCTTGATTTTGCCTTTTATCGTTATAAATTCCATTGTTATTAATTACATATTTGCCTCTATTTGACATTTCAGCGCCAGAGTCCCTGCGGTGCTCGGATTACAATGCAAAGGATTGTGGAGGTTTGGGTCACCTTGGTGACCGTTTGTGCGCTCACCGAGGGGGTCTTTGGAGGATACGGGCTGAGCATGTTTGCTGCGCAGTCTTCCCCTCCGGACCCGTGCTACGACGAGAACGGGAACTCTCGGAGGTGCATCCCCGACTTCGTCAACTCCGCTTTCGGAAAGGACGTGCGCGTGTCCAGCACCTGCGGCAGCCCCGCCGCCAGGTACTGCGTGGTGGCCGAGAAGGGCGAGGAGCGGACGCGGGACTGTCACACGTGCGACGCCGCGGACCCCAAGAAGTCCCGTCCGCCCGCGTATTTAACGGACCTCAACAACCCGCACAACCTCACCTGCTGGCAGTCCGAGAACTACGCGCAGTATCCGCAGAACGTCACGCTCACCTTGTCGCTCGGGAAAAAGTTCGAGGTCACCTACGTGAGCCTGCAGTTCTGCTCACCCAGACCCGAATCCATGGCGATCTACAAGTCCATGGACTATGGCAAGTCGTGGGTGCCGTTCCAGTATTATTCCACTCAGTGCAAGAAGATGTACAGCAGGCAGAACAAGGCGGCGATTACTAAGCAGAACGAACAAGAGGCCATCTGCACGGACTCCCACACGGACATGCACCCTCTGACGGGCGGACTCATCGCCTTCAGCACGCTGGACGGCCGTCCGTCGGCGCACGACTTCGACAACTCTCCGGTGCTGCAGGACTGGGTGACGGCCACCGACATCAAGGTGATCTTCAGCCAGCTGCACACCTTCGGAGACGAGAACGAGGACGACTCGGAGCTGGCCCGCGACTCGTACTTTTACGCCGTGTCGGACCTGCAGGTCGGAGGACGGTGCAAGTGCAACGGGCACGCTTCAAAATGCGTCAAGGACCGGGACGGGAATCTGGTCTGCGAGTGCAAACACAACACGGCGGGACCGGAGTGCGACAGGTGCAAACCTTTCCACTACGACCGGCCATGGCAGCGCGCCACGGCCCGGGAAGCCAACGAGTGTGTCGGTAAGTCATCCCCCCCACCCCCCTCTTTTGTCCTTCACTGTGGAATTGTTTTGTTGGAATCTCTAAAAATACCTTTTGGATTAATTGTATTATTCGATTCCTGTGAAAGGTGCTGTTAGAAATAATCATAACCACCGAGGCCTGCCGTTACGCACACAAAATACGCACCGACCCGATATTTATTCGTTCATGTGAATTCATTATTTATTTATTTTTCTTACTGGGAATCAACTCTCGCCTCAAACCATAATGTTCTTGATTTAGTCAGAAATGTTCGTGCTGAATGCACAGATTTAATAGGTGGTGATCTGACCCTTAAAATAGGCTCTGTAATGAATTTGGTTGTGGCTAAATAAATACTAGTTGAGGCAAAGAGAGAGAAGAAGGCCTGACTTAAACGGTACAAGAACCGTTTGATTATGTAAATCAAGAGACGGTTTAATTAGGCCTAAATTAAATATCCATACTCAATTAAATTAATTCAATTACATATTCAAAACGTGTCTCCTTGCTGTTATTATTACAATTTGAATATGTCCAAAACAAACTAAACTACTGCTGACACAAGCACAGAAACAAGTGACACATATTTGCATCAAATACATTCTTTAAATGTAAATAACTGAAATACAATTTAGGCCTAAATACGCTGTAAATTATTTGGCCAAAATAAATTGATGAATTCAGTAATTTGATTTTGTAAGAGACATTGATATTTATGAAAATCAGGTTGGCCTTTTTTTCAAGAAAATTAAAATGCAATTTAACTGACATAGACATTGATAAAACAAAGGTTTAAGCTATTATTCCGTTCAAAATAAGAAATTGTAGCCTTAGTGTTGTTTTCAGAGTTTCAGACGCAATATATATATATTCTGTTTTGCAACAAATTAATGCACTTTGTTAACCCCTGATTTTTATCAACATTCAGAAGAAAAGAAAGGACAGGAAGTCATTTCAAGGAACACAGTCTGCCTGTCCGAATGCATAATTGCGCTTTGACCGGCGTTTCCGACTGTAGGAGCGCTTTAATAGGAAGGAAACATGCAGTTGCGCAGATAGACTGCAGGGGCGGGTTGTGTTTCCATAAGCAGGTGCTATTACAGATTGGATGGGTGATTAGGGCGGTTTTATTGACATTTTTGGCACGTAGAGTATAAACTTCCACTTTAGAGCCAGTTAACTATTCAGAGAGGAGGACAAAGCATGAGGTAATTTGAAGCCTGATGTGAGTTTTTATTCTGTGTGAGTGTATTTGCTGTGATGCTTATTTTCAGCAGAGCAGGGGGTGTGTGGTGGTGGTGGTGGTGGGGCGGTGGGGGGTTCTTATATCAACAGCTCAAGGCCCCCTGAGCTACAGCGAACCAAACCTGGAAATGTAACAAGTTCCGACAGTGCCATGGTTTGCTTAACCAAACGAAACAAGTGAACAAGTTGTTCCCCTTGGCCTCCGCCTTTTGCCTCCGCAAAGCCAGCATCTCGGTGTATTTTACTAAAACAAAAGGTTGTCACTTGTGGCATCCATCTCGCTGTCAGTGGGAGGCCCCCCTTTCACCATCTCGCTTTTTGTGTGAGCGGTGTCATCAGATAAAAAACGCAGCCAAAAGCCAGACTGAGCATGTCTTCCAAAGAGGAAATAAGGGTGGCCTGACACCCAAGCATGAAAGAAGAAGACCCAGGGGAGGGGTTGTTTTCATTGAGCAGTGGGTCCATATGGTCTGGCAGAGGGGATGCAGAGTGCTTGGTGCTAATGATCTGTCTGGATTTCTGGACATTCAGACATTGAGAGAAGGGTGAGAAGGAGAGGTGTGGTTGTTGGAGAGCGGTTGGTTTCACTCACTGGCGGCCGGCATCAAGAAAGTAAGACAGAGTCAATTTCCCGTGACTTTGTATGCAGCGATGTCGTCATTTTGTCAAAAAGGCATTTATGTTGGCAGAAGCAGCTTTCACATTCCTGTCAGCTGCGCCACAAATGTGTTCATAAAACCAGGGCCGAGGCGAAAGGGTTGGCACAGGCCTCCCCGTTTTGATCTGGGGCCTCACCCACCAGAGCCAGGAGGTGATGGGTATAGGCATGGATGGATGGAGCCCCTTGACCAGAACCTCTGTATTAAGCGTCTCTTACTATTTCTTGTTGGAAAGTAATTCAAAGCACTAACCACAAAGTGACGCAAACTGACTGCAAAGAGATGCAAAACGACAAAAAGAGACACAAAACGACCACACAAAGATGTGAAATGACAACAAAATGATGAAAACTGTCTACAATGAGACACAGAATTTAAAAAAAAGAGACACAGAACAACAACAACACAGAGATGCAAAATGACCACAGAGACACAAAATGCCCACAAGTAACCCAAACTGACTACAAAGAGACACAAAATGAAAAAAAAAAGAGACCCAAGATGAGAAAAAAGAGACGCAAACCAACTACAAGATACAAACTGACTACTCAGAGATGCAAAATGACAAAAAAACAAACACAAAATGACATTAGGAGATGCAAAATGGGTGGAGGGCCTTGTGTCTGTCTGGCTGTTTTTTGAGTTGACATTATTTCACATTCATTGTTTATTTGGCATTCATTCATTCATCTGGCATAATGTAATTACTAACAATGGGATGTGTATTATTGCCAGGAACCAGGGAATCCCCTCTCTTCAAAAGTAAACCTGCCCCGGCATAAAAATTGCAAACGGCAATCTTTACTCTTGTTTAATACATTAATGCGGCTAATGTTTGACCACGGCCCATAATCATTTATGTAAAGGAATGATAGAGAAACACGCACACACACATATGGTGACACGCCAGGCTCTGCTGTCCCAGGCAGCTGCTTCATATTCTCCCCATGTTCAGCGTAGCACTGACCCCTGACGGTCCGGCCCCCGCTCCTCTCCGGCCTGACTGATGGGCTGTGAAGGGAACTGTGGGAAACTTCTACTTGCCAAGTGGGTTTTGAGGCAAGTTGAAAATGGTAGCCTTTAGTCACTCATACATGTAATTTTGCACATTAGTTCAATTTCAACTTTTGTTTTTGCTGTCACCGTGCCATGCGATGTTCTGTTTAATGGCGGCTGAGAGTCAGCTGGAGGTTCAATCAGGCTTGTTTCTTCGCACTTTTGATGTGCTCTCAAAGTAAACGTTCACCTTCATGTGTCCATTCTTACGTTTGGCCGGCGCTTATCTGGCTTTAGATGTATTTGATATGAAAGAAAATAAGACGAAATTAAAACATCTGTGAATCTTTGATCACAAAGTCAGTTACTATCTGTCCTAGCAGAGAGCATTTTATTTTGAGCTCTGCTCAACGTATCTATTTTATTAAACTTGCACACACAGGTCTTTTGTGAGGAAGAGCCGACATGTTCGCCACCCACAAGGTAGCTGAATTAGGATATGATTGTATCAATTGCCTACTGGCTCTGCTCCCAGTCAGTGCAGCACGTACTGGGGCTCTCTCCAGCAGCTCTAAAAATAGAGTGCAGAATGTAAATGCAGGCTCGCAATCCTTTTAAAGAACCAGCAGGTTTGATGATAAATATCGTGGAATAGATTTGAAAGCACAAATGCAAGGGCTGTTTGTATGATAAAACCAATAACATTTGATTGCCAAAAAAACCACCTAAAAATGACCTCCTTGTATTGTAAAAGCCTTTTTATCCATTTATCTATTACCGTAGTTTAAACTATCTACTGTAACCATCCGTTACTTTAAGATAACTATTTCAACTGTTTATCCGTTACTTTTAGCTATTTCAACTGTTTATCCGTTACTTTTAGCTAACTATTTCAGCCTTTTATCCGTTACTTTTAGCTAACTATTTTAGCTGTTTATACGTTACTTTTAGCTAACTATTTCAACTGTTTATCCGTTACTTTTAGCTAACTATTTTAGCTGTTTATACGTTACTTTTAGCTAACTATTTTAGCTGTTTATACGTTACTTTTAGCTAACTATTTCAACTGTTTATCCGTTACTTTTAGCTAACTATTTCAACCATTTATCCGTTACTTTAGCTAACTATTTCAACTGTTTATACGTTACTTTTAGCTAACTATTTTAGCTGTTTATACGTTACTTTTAGCTAACTATTTCAACTGTTTATCCGTTACTTTTAGCTAACTATTTCAACCATTTATCCGTTACTTTAGCTAACTATTTCAACTGTTTATACGTTACTTTAAGCTATTTCAACTGTTTATCCGTTACTTTTAGCTAACTATTTCAACCATTCATCCGTTACTTTTAGCTAACTATTTCAGCTGTTTATCCGTTACTTTTAGCTAACTATTTCAACCATTTATCCGTTACTTTTAGCTAACTATTTCAGCTGTTTATCCGTTACTTTTAGCTAACTATTTCAACTGTTTATCTGTTACTTTAAGCTATTTCAACTGTTTATCCGTTACTTTTAGCTAACTATTTCAACTGTTTATGCGTTACTTTTAGCTAACTATTTCAACTGTTTATACGTTACTTTAAGCTATTTCAACTGTTTATCCGTTACTTTTATCTAACTATTTCAACTGTTTATGCGTTACTTTTAGCTAACTATTTCAACTGTTTATCCGTTACTTTTAGCTAACTATTTCAGCTGTTTATCCGTTACTTTTAGCTAACTATTTCAGCTGTTTATTGTTACTTTTAGCTATTTCAACCATTTATCCGTTACTTTTAGCTAACTATTTCAACTGTTTATCCGTTACTTTTAGCTAACTATTTCAACTGTTTATCTGTTACTTTTAGCTAACCATGTCATCCGTTTATTGTTACTTTTAGCTATTTCAACCATTTATCCGTTACTTTTAGCTAACTATTTCAACTGTTTATCCGTTACTTTTAGCTAACTATTTCAACTGTTTATCTGTTACTTTTAGCTAACTATTTCAACTGTTTATCCGTTACTTTTAGCTAACTATTTCAACCATTTATCCGTTACTTTTAGCTAACTATTTCAGCTGTTTATCCTTTACTTTTAGCTAACTAGTTGAACCATTTATCATTACTTTTAGCTAACCATGTCATCCGTTTATTGTTACTTTTAACTAACTAGTTCAACCATTTATCCGTTACTTTTAGCTAACTAGTTCAACTGTTTATCTGTTACTTTTAGCTAACCATGTCATCCATTTATTGTTACTTTTGGCTAACAAATTTATTCAACATTTATCTGTTACTTTAAGCTTGCCAAGTTAAGACTTCTCTGCTTGCTTGCTAGTTTTCACACACTCAATTGCAGCCTGTGGTGTTACGGCCGACTCAACATGTGGATATTTATTTTTAAATCAAATTGTGATTTCTTTTTTCTTTTTATCAAATGAGGTGATCTACTCAACAATCATACCCCTGGTTGGAAATCACACATGAAATCAGTCGAGAAAAATACAATGTTTTGTCTATTGAGAGAGAGAGAGAGAGAGAGAGAGAGAGAGACTTACAGTACAAAGACGCCACATTTACCACAGTCTTACAGAACCAGTGGTTTTACAGAACCACTTCACATCCAACATCGCATTTCCTGTTTAGTTTACAATTGAGCCATGGTGATTTTAATCACAAGATGGTTTCAGTGATGCACGCTGACGGCGTCTCTGTGCTGGACCAGTCTTTGTCGTCCATGTGGGGGCCTGGGACCATTGACTCTGTTGACGGTGAATGTGGCGCCACGGGTTGCCAGGTTGGGCCAGGCCTGCTCACCATCTGGGTCATATGTCAGCTCCATGTGACAGGAGAGAATAATTTCTGTAAAGCATGATGTCATAGATATTCTTTTGTCTCACTCGTCCTCTGGTATATTGGTTCCTCTCCTCCTGTTACTTCTGTCGTTCTCTGGCCCATCATTGTGTGCCAACGCCAGGGGGAAGTCAGCCATTTCTATTTAATTTGTAAGCTGAGACATATTTGAGGGGTTTTTGATTTTTCACATGAAGTTGGTCAACAATAGCTAGAGGACACAACTATTTCTGTGGTTTTTTGTTTTGTTGACTTCTGTTTTGATGGATTTCATGTTTAAATGGGTTTCATGTTTAAATGCATTACTTTTAACTTTTACTACGTTTCTTGGACACTACAGTAATGAAAAACAGGCTGCGTTTGCAAAGTTAATGCAATAGAGGTGAAGATATAATTAGAATAAAGAAACTGGTTGATGCCCTGTCATACTGAGGTAGGCCTACCCATGAGCAAGGCACTGAATCCCCATCAACTCTTCGGGCTCTGACCTTTGACCTCGGTCTGGTCTTTTTGTGGTGAATTTAAGCATGACATTCAGTGGTAAACAGAGAGGATTTTGGTCATGGAGGGAAAAGAATAATTTCTGAAAGATACATTTGACTGAATGAGAGAAAGCACAAAAAGGAAAACAAGAAAAATACATGTCTTGCTCTTGTTGTGGGTTGTTTGTTTGGATCCTCACTAGTGATTATTGAGGCAACAGGCATTTTCCCTAGGGTCTATAACAACCTTAACATTACAACCTTTTAGATGTGCTGTGCAAAATGTTTCAATACGTACACTTACATACATACTAGGGATAGACCGATTATCGTCCCTGGCCGATTATCGGGCCGTTCTTTTTTGGCAGTTTGCAGATTATCTGTATCAGTTTTTTTATTTGCCTGATAATCGATAAAGTTAATGAATTAAAAAGTGTTCTACGTTGGCTCGGCTCCAGCTCTGTCTGTCCCTCTGCTCCGATTTCACTCACCACTGAGTCAGACTTAATGTCCCCCCCCCCACAACGCTATCTGACTCTCTGTTACTGGGGATTATGTTACAAGTTCCAAATTTATGAAATAAGTGCTTAAAGCATTTAAACAAATTTTTGTGCTGGAGATTGTAACATTCCAAAATCTTAATTTGGATTTAAAGATTTTCATTTTCACTGTAAATGCATGTCGATCCTTAATACATAGGCTACTACATATACTACATTTTGCAGAATAAACACAAGTATGTGAAAAAAAATAGATATTAGGTGAAAACAAACACCTTTTAACCAGGTGAGTTGCAGGTTAGGAGACATTTTAGGAACTTTTATGGCAGCAGCGTGAAATTCCCATCAGGAGCTGAGTGCCAATTAGATGGACCGACGAGTCCCAGTCATCTAGAACACGTCGAAGCTTGATCACAGCTCGGGGGCACTGGGGAGGAAAACTCCCATGGTTTTACCCACGGGAGTGCAGAGAAAGTAATGACAGGCGGTAGTGACCCTGAAGCAAAAAAATTAGGGCTGTCAAATGATTAAAATTTTTAATCAAATTAATCAGAATTTTCAGTGGATTAATCATGATTAATCACTATTTGCAATTACACCTGAATCCTAACCATTTTTTTCTGAAATGCATACCAAAAGATACTAGTGCTGTCAAGCGATTCAAATATTTAATCGCATTAATGTCATAGTTAACTCGCTATTAATCGCAATTAATCGCACGTTTTTATCTATTCTAAATGTCCCTTGATTTCTTTTTGTCCCATTATATTTTCTCATTTTAATTCTCTTATCAGCATGGAAAAGTAGATTAGCTTGCTTTGGGACTGTTTTTTTATTGAAAACAACATTGTCATATACGTTATGTTCAATTTCACACTAACATTCACACTTGGATCTAATAATCTGTCACATAATGTAACGCTGTTACCTCGATTTTCCATTGCAGATAGTACTGCAGGTAGTCCTGCAGATAGAACTGCAGGTAGTACCGCCTCATGCCTGAGGCGAGCGTGGCTCGTCCTACTGTCTATGGGCTCATAGCAACTGGTTTCCTGTGACTCATTTCCTGGTTCTCGTTCTCTTTCATAACCACCGTAAAATCAAGGAGAGGGTTTTCCTGCTCCAGGTTTCCCACCGTGGTCAGAAAGAACAGAGGAGACACTTTGTTTCTCTCACTGACTGTAGAGTCACTACTCGCTCGCTCTGAAGATAATCGCCGTCACGAGCCTACAAGCTACGCGGCTAGCAAGCTAAAACCGGCCGAGGCTTGTGTCTGTTTTGTTTGCGGTCTGCGAAATTACAAGACCCGCCCTTCAATCACTACTATTGGCCAGGCGTCGAAGGTAACGTAACTCCATTTGTTCAGGTCCTATCCCCTGACCAATCCACTATCCTCACCACTCGCGGTGAAATGCCTAAACCAAACCAATCAGCTGCTTCGTAGGGCGGGACATGGCGTGGCCATAGACAGTTAAAGAAGTGGACTAACAGATCCCGTTGCTCTCTCTATGCGTTACTCGTGCGTTAAAAAAATTATCGGCATTAAAATGGGTTTGCGTTAACGCCGTTAATAACGCGTTAAACTGACAGCCCTAAAAAAAATACATACAAACAACAAAAATCAAATATAAAGCAGACTGACGTGAGCGTTTCTTATGAACATGAAGAGAGCATCTAACAATATCAGCGCAACGGAAACTGTCAGGACTAATGTGACGGCCTCCTCTGGAGACACACTAACCTAAACCAGCAACAGAAAACTGGAGCTGGACTCTGGAAACTGTGACAGGAACTTTTGCAAATCACAGGGAAAACATTTGTTGTTACTAATGATTAAGCAAATCAGTCACACTCTCACTCTGTGTGTGTGTGTGACACGTTAGCATAGCGGAGTTCTCTGTTGCGCTTCATTAATGAGGTTCCTGAACGATACATTTTACCAATTTCGTAAAATCCAGTCTAACAAAAAAGGAACTACAACGTTACGGCAAAAGTCTTTTTTATTTATTTTTTTAGCTCCTACTACGTGAGCCTCGTCTCTGAGTTTTGCAACGTTGGACAGCAAATTACATTATTAGATCTTGGTAGAAACATTGACATGAGATTTGCTCCTTAGGGTATTAAAAATTGGTTATTGAATGACGAGGCATTTTTCAGTACTCGATACTTTAGGAGGAAGTTCGGTCGATGCCTAAAAAGTATTGAATTCGTCACCCAGCCCTACACTTCACGTTCACAAAGATGAACTGACGTGTCGGAAACAAAGGGACCCTACATTTCTCCGAGTTCTCTGGCCCTTCTCCGTAGCGAGGGCAGAGTACACAGCCAGCCTTAAAAACACAACAACCAAACATCAGTACCTTTCCTAATACTTCCACAAAGAAGACGTCACAGGGATTCAGATTGTCTGGTTAAGTATTGATATCCTGCCACAACCCTTACATTCCAGCGCTCTTTCCTCCGTCAACGAGAACAGTACTTCTGAAGTTGGCTTTTTACTCTGTCGCCTCCAGTCTTTTCTTGCAACATAAGCTCATGCGTCTCTGGTAAGAGGTTTCTCTGTATACAACCAGGCCATAAAACAAAGGGATGTATTTGGGGGGATCCAAAAAAAAAAAAAAAAGAAATCCCTGCTCTGCTACAATCCAGTGTCCTTTGGGTAAAGGCTGCATGTTTGCAGGATTTTGTTTTGTTGAGCTCATAATTCAAGACAGACACGATGGTTTGAGCCAGAAAGGTTTCACTCAGGCTTTTAAGAGCATACTGAAAAATCTTGTTCTGCTATGTTGTGGACGGCGGTTTGGGGAGGTGACTCAGTGTTTTCAGAGGAGCATGTGAGATTTGATTTAATGTTGGTATCCTCCATGCATGGGGATGTTGGATAGAAAAGCATGAATGTTGACCTGGTATGGAACATATGCAGAATACAGTGGGCTTATTCTACACTTACGCCGCCTTCACATTGGCACGTAAAATCAGCTCCGTAATACGCGATACGCCCCCAGCAGACGTCTTACTACAACCGTTGAAAGCGTTGGAATAGTAGAAATCGGGAGTAGAAAAACAACGCAACTAGCTAGCTAGTTAGCGTCGATTAGCTAACGTGAGCAATTGTATTAACTGCCCTAATAACGTTAGCTAGGAAATCATGAAAATAAAACAACAACATATCGTTATGAACTCATTTATTAAAAGTTAAGAATTCAGATTTGTTTATCGTTACCATAGCAACGCTAATTTCCACTCAGATTGTTGGATAGGAACGCGGGACACGATCCCCGGTCTAGTGCTGGGCGGTATGACCAAAAATTCATATCACGTTTTTTTTTCAAAATTATGCCGGTTTTCCGGTTTTTGACGTTTTTTTTTTTCATGCATATTCAGATGTTCAATGCATTTTCTACTCGTTGAGAGAGGAATTACTGCAGTAAATTGACTTAATTGACTCATTCCTCACCACTGTATTAAGCGGGACCGTGTCTTTAGCTCGGTGGTTGGTGATGGAGTTTGTAATCTGCTTTTTCTGTCATAGCGAGTCCCTCTAGCAAACGCGTCTTTAAGTGACATTTGGCTCGACTTTTCTTTTGCTTTCCCCGTGTTACCTGCTGATGTGGAGGGCGCTGAGCCTGCTGACTTTAATTTCATACATTCTTGATACTCCAAGACGTGTTTGCAGCTGAGGTGGTGGAGCAAATTGCTCGTGTTGCCGCCTTTCGCAACTATTTTAGCCCGACAGCACTTGCATAAAACGGTTGTTTGGTCAACGTCGGATTTTTGGAAACCAAAAAACCTCCAAACAACAGACCCGGCGGCTCCTTTTTTTGGCACAAGTTCGTCTGTGTCATTACTTCTGCAGCATCCATCTTCCGTGTGACGTCCCTCTGGTGCACTGCTGTTTACCGTCGCTGCTTAGAAGTGCAGCATTTTAAAGGGTCATTACGCACAGCGTAATGTTCGTTCCAGACGTTGTGTTATTAAACACACCGGTATGGCGGTATATTAAAAATGAACATCGTGATGAAAATATACACCGGTTTTCGGTATGAACCGGTATACCACGTAGTCGCCCTTAATACATTAGTTAAAAAAAAAAAAACGTGCTGACCATCACGAAAAAAAACGAGAGAAAAAACGTGTCCGTGTACACGAATCAATAGATTAAATTATGTGACCATTTCATGAACTGCCGTGAGACCGGGGTCTCGTCAGATATTGAAGTTTGTCCCTTTTTACGTGACTTGACGGTGAACTGCCAAGCTGAAGTTAGGCACTGTCCAAAAAGTGCACGCATTATCGCCAAGAGAGCTTATTTATTTTTATTTTGACCTCTTCCCGATGGGGGGGGGCGCATTTTTTCAAATACGCCGCACTTTCGCCGCATAAATTGCCGATTTCCGCGCAAAATATGCGGGGCTTGCATGATTTCATAATCCCCGCATTTTCGTTGCAAAAAAGTCACATATATCTCAGCAGAAAGTTGAAAAATGTTGCGTTTACTTCACACAAGAGCAGCCATTTTCCCCTGTGGCCATGGGAACGTTATAAAGTGACGTAATTTCACCTACTGAGAACACCGTGTTGGGGGAATCACTTCTTTTCTCTTTTTCATCAAACCACAGTTTTTGCAAGTTCCCACATTTTCATCGCATAAAATGGCATAAATATCCCGCATATTCCATCGCATTTTTTAAGAAAACGTGCCGCATAATCAAGGATTTTTGCCCGCAACAATCACAAAAAAACTCCGCGTTTTTCTGGAGGGACTGTATTATATACACAACCTCTACATAACATATATAAAATGAGATGAATCTTGCAATATAGCTGAATGCGCTTCTGACTTTGTTTTTCCCACTGTTAAAACCATCCGATATTCATTTCTACCAGGATCTTAAGTGTCAGTGTGTGAGCTTAACTTTACATTTTCTTTTACTTTTTTGTGGCATTTCTGAAAGTTGGTGTGAGTGGGCTAATAAGACATGCAACTCACTTTTGAATTTGTTTGGTGTGTAGGGTTGAAATAGAAATTATGATTTGATTATTACGTGTATTTGATTAATCTGCGGACGTTTTTACAGTTTTCATCTGTGATCCAGAATTATAATATGCAGAATTTAGCAGACCATTTTTTTTTAGCCTGGGGAGGAGATGTGTCATCCTGAGGTTTATTATTATTATTATTATTATTATTATTATTATTATTATTATTATTATTATTATTATTTTTAAATGTGCTTACAATCTGCGGAAAAATTTAGGGAATTCTGCAGCCGCGGATTCTATATGTGGCCCTGGTCATTACTGGAGCATTTATTCAGTGAGTAAGTGTAAACTGTGACCTGAAATGCAATTTGTTTGGGCCTCATCTCTGTTCCAGACAACAGTGTATGACGCTGGATCCTCAATGGCTTGGACAGTTCAAATTGTTTTGGCTGTTTGTTTTAGTTTGTTCTTGAGGCGCCTTGTTGTTCACTGGGCCAAGATGAAAAAGATGCACATGTTCGAGCGTATGTGTGGATGCTCGGCTCTTTGTGTCCACCGTCTGTCTACATGAAGCTGACTGCTGGGGCTTCCACGGTGGCATCAGGACCACCTAGTGCGTGCGCATCGAGCCCCTTTTGAGGCGCTGAAGCAGGGCAGGCTGGGAATGATTAATGGGGCCAGCGGAGTGACACGCTCCGCAGCTCAGCTTCAGACCCCCAGCCAGCTCCCCTGCTGCGCTGCCACCCGACACAGCAAGCTCAGTGACAGCGGTGTTTGTACACCCACACACAACACACTTCCTCAGTGTCACTTACCCGACTCACCCCCTGTACCACTTCCCCCTTCAACCCCCAAAAAGCATTAAGGAACTCTGCAGTGGAGGCATAAGCTCCTTTGGCTGGGACCATCCTCCCTGCTGCGCTGTCGACACAGGGGTCTTTTTACCGGAAGACAAAAGCACCAACTGACAACTGGATTATTTATAGTTGAATAAAGTCTTGATCCTTATTAGAATGAAACTTACAGTAAGTCTGCAGTGGCTTTCCTGAAGTTTAAGGGATGTATTGTTTTTATTATTGTTTGGAGCCTTATATGTAGAGCTGCAATCAGTCCCTCCAGAAAAACGCGATTATGCGATCGCAGAATTCAATGCATGATCAGCCAAAGTCCGCATATTTATGCGGGAGGGGGCGCATTTTTTCAAATACGCCGCACTTTCGCCGCATAAATTGCCGATTTCCGCGCAAAATAAGCGGGGCTTACATGATTTCATAATCCCCGCATTTTCGTTGCAAAAAAGTCACATATATCTCAGCAGAAAGTTGAAAAATGTTGCGTTTACTTCACACAAGAGCAGCCATTTTCCCCTGTTGCCATGGGAACGTTATGAAGTGACGTAATTTCACCTACTGAGAACACAGTGTTGGGGGAATCACTTCTTTTCTCTTTTTCATCAAACCGCAGTTTTTGCAAGTTCCCGCAAGTTCCCGCAATTTTTGCAAGTTCCTGCATTTTCATCGCATACAATTGCATAAATATCTCGCATATTCCATCGCATTTTTTAAGAAAACGTGCCGCATAATCAAGGATTTTTGCCCTCAACAATCACAAAAAAACACCGCGTTTTTCTGGAGGGACTGTGCAATGCTTAACTGATTAGTTGCCAACTATTTTTATAATGGATAAATCATTTTGAGTCTGATTCCAGAGTTTCTTCTCTCCTCTGTGGCAGTAAACTGAATATCTGTGAGTTGCGGGCAAAACAAGACATTTGAGGACGTCGTCTTGGGCTTTTTGGGGAAACGCTGATTGACATTTTTCACCATTTTCTGACATTTTATAGACCAAACAACTCAGCGATTAATCGAGAAGATAATCGCCAGATTAATCGACAATTAAAAGTCATAGTCAGTCGCAGCCCTGCGTTAACATGTCAATGAAATGGGACTGCTAATTAATACTCCACCGAGCATCAGGAATGTCCGCTGCTAATCACCCCGCTCCTCTTTTCATTAACAGCCACTTATCTCCAGAAACCTTTAAAACAAACACAGTGTAGCCATAATAGGCCCGCCTTGAAGAGGAAATGGAGTCATTTCATATTTATTTTTCCGTATAACTTCTGTGTGAGCCGGTCCCAGAGTCTCTATTGCTCCGTAATGGATGTCTACATCCTCCTGTGCGCTGCCTCCATCTCTCACATACCCCAGTGGCCAATTCTTCTCCAAGAGAGAATGAAGAACCACTTATTGGATTTGAGGGGATATCCAGCAGGATAGATAGAGGAGAGGAGAACACAGTGGCTACCAGACACCGGTCCCTACGTGACTATAAATATCTACGATTCCACATCTGCTCAAAGGAGGGAAAACCCGGGGATTCATCAATTGCAATCCTCCCTCTGCACTCTGTTTGTGTTATCGAGCTTGAGGCGGATCTCTTGGTCAGACAGGGAGCCGAGGATTAGGCCGCCTTCCAGTCTTCCATAACCAGGGCCTGAAGTTACCTCTTTTGTTATCACTTTAGTCATATTCTTTAGATATAGATTAATTCGGAGTTGTGGAATGTGGAATTTTTTTTTTGCGTCAGCTGTGATCTTGTAAACATATTTTTTATTCATTTTATTTGTTAGGGACCATGTACAATTTTTAACAGAAATGTTGCCATTTGATGCGTTGTACCAGAGTTAGCCTTACGTCGCCTTCACATTGGCACTTGAAATCAGCTCCGTAATACGCAATACGCCCCCAGCAGACGTCGTACTCCAACCGTTGAAAGCTCGGAATAGTAGAAATCCTGAGTAGAAAAAAATGGCAGCTAGCTGACGTTAGCTAACGCAACTGGCTAGCTAGTTAGCGTCGATTAGCTAACGCGAGCAATTGTATTAACTGCCCTAATAAGGTTAGCTAGGAAATCATGTAAATAAAAGAATTACATGACAACATATCGTTATGAAATCATTATTTATATCATTAAAAGTTAAGAATTCAGATTTGTTTATCATTACCATAGCAACGCTAACTTGCGCTCAAATTGTCGGATAGGAACCGTCCGTTGCTTGTCGCAAGACTTAAATTCTTTGAACGCATCCGGATGACCAACGGACAAGATTTTTTCCGCACCGCACTCGTTCGGACCCGGTTCGGACCCATTCGCATGCGGTCTGTGAATCTCCACAGGAAATGAACGACTTCCGGTCGTTTCGAAGCCGTATCGGAGCTGATTTCAAGTGCCAACGTGAAGGCTGCGTTAGACTAATTTACATCTGCAGTCCCTAGGCAGGGCACAATTTAAATCCAACAGTAAAAACATGACAACATCTAACAAAACAACAAGACAGATCACAAATCCTACATCAATATAATGCCCATTGTGACACACAAACACACACACTGTGTAAATTGTATCGTCACAAAATAGACAAAAATAAATAAACAAATTGTGGCTGTAGCCACACACCAGGTCATTTTCTTTTGCCTCAAAAAGGTGAACTACTGAAAGGTGGACTTTCTTTTGCAAGTTTACAACTTATCGTGTGTAGGTGGCTTTTTGATGACTCGTGATCCTTAATTGCTTCTAATACGTTTTTAGGCCCGATCACAAAAGGATTTAACTTTGCTTTCTCTGAGCCGTACACACGGCCGTCACTGCACTACATTTGTTCTGTACTGCTGCCGTAAATCAGCCACTCACAAACCTTGCTGTTGTCGCCAACTGTCCACTTGGTATTAAAGCCAGTCCCTTCAGAAAAACGCGGAGTTTTTTTGTGATTGTTGCGGGCAAAAAATCCTTGATTATGCGGCATGTTTTCTTAAAAAATGCGATGGAATATGCGGGATTTTTATGCGATGAAATTGCGGGAATTTGCAAAAGTTGCGGGAACTTGCAAAAACTGCGGTTTGATGAAAAAGAGAAAAAAAAGTGATTTCCCCCGACACCGTGTTCTCAGTAGGTGAAATTACGTCACTTCATAACGTTCCCATGGCAACAGGGGAAAATGGTTTCTGCTGAGATATATGTGACTTTTTTGCAACGAAAATGCGGGGATTATGAAATCATGCAAGCCCCGCATATTTTGCGCGGAAATCGTCAATTTATGCGGCGAAAGTGCGGCGTATTTGAAAAAATGCGGCCCCCCGCATAAATATGCATAATCGCGTTTTTCTGGAGGGAGTGTAAAGCATCTTCTTTTAGTTTTCTTTGAATCATCTTCTTCTGTTTGTTAGTTGCTTGTTTCAGCTGGCCATCTTCACCCCAGTAATGTGCTGCCACATTTTTTTTTTTTTTAGCTCAAATCCAAGGAAATGGCGGGCTTGGTTGAAATGTGAAAGCACAATAGTTGCAAAAAACAACTACAGTAATGAATCACTCAATTCTCATTGCCTACCCGCCAACGTGGCAGTTAGGTTAATCTGCCAATGGCAAAATTCACCCGCGTTTGGCGCGTGGTCGGATGTTAATTGCAGACCCTGTCCATAACTCTTCCAGTCTAAAGCCCTGTCCACACGAACACAGTTCAAAACTGCAGCTTGTTCTACTCTTAGGCCGTTCGTCCGCACGCAAACGCAGTATCAGGTCACTGAAACAAACTTCCTGCCCGAGTGAAGATTTCTAGAAACTCCAGTTGCATTGGTATCGTGTAGCTGGTGAAACCAGAGATTTTGGCTTGTGACGTCGCAGTGCGCACTGTTGTCTCCTTTGTTTGACATCACATTGTGCGCCGCTATCACCTTTGTTTACATGAGACAAATCTCTACAATGGAGGACATAGCTAAGATATTGCTGCTAATAACTGTGCGAACAGGGCTTGTTACACACAGATACATGCACACTGTTCTCTCATTATATTGCGGAACAGATGTGTCAGAACGCAATACTCCGCAGGTCACTGCTTATGACTACACTCCCACGACACAGAACGCGTCGTGGTTTTGGACGAGGCGCACAAGACCCCGGTCGGACCTCTATGGGAACGTCAGGCTTCTGATTGGCCAACATGGCCTAACGGTTAGGGTTATATCACCACCTGTTGGTTTGGCATGCACTTGACAGCACTTGATAGCATGTTTTTACGTTTTCATGTGGACAGAGGTTTTTTTTTTTAAACCTTGCTTGTGTGGACGAGAGAAAAAACTCTGTTTTATAAAAATAAGTGTGTGTAAGTGTGTTTTAGGAAAAACTCAGGAGCAGCACAACTCGTTTCACATGCATAAAGAAGGTTCGGGATACCTTGATGAATTACACAGAAGCATTTAATAAACACTCAATTGAGGAAAGAATTTAGGCAGGCGGTACAGTTTAACCATGGCGTGTTATCGTGTCGTGCCATCCCAACTCTCTGAAGTTCCTGTCTTCCTGAAGGTGTATTTAAACTCATGCTGGAGGCGTTAAATTTAACTGAACCTTTGATGTAAACAGAGATATTGCAGGCCCCTAAAACACAGATGCCAAAGCCAAGTGCAACCATTCTCTCCCAATCATTATATTATCCATAGATTCCCTGAATCTATGGATGCACAAAGTTGAAATGCTCCTCTGTCTGGAAAGGTTATGAGGTTATGTTGGACACTGACCTGAATGAGATCTGGGGTACCACTGTCTCAACTTACACAGCAGGAGTTTTTAAGCTGGAAATTCCACCACAAAGTGTACATGTAGACAGCGCAAACTGCCTGTTGCCACCCCTCTCTTCATCTCTTGTCACCACAGCTACTGTGGAGCAGATGGCTCACAACTCCTTCACACGCTCACACCAAACAGTAGAAAGTCCCTTCCTTCCTCTTCTGATCGGCCGAGATATACATCGGACGCTTTCCTCCCTTCTCTGCTTGCAGTGTGATGTAAACTCAGTCGGAGCGTAGAACAGCTCATAGCATGCATACGTGTGTATGTGTGTGTATATGTGCCATGTGCTTTATTTAAACAGATAGTGAGGCTCAATTTGTCAAGATAGTGAGTCAGAGATAACATGCTGTATCTGGTTCCCACTTGGGCAGGCAGCTGGGGAAAGAATGACCTCAGAGCAGTGAGCCCAGTTTCGGCTTCCTGGTTCCTGGTCTTTACCACGCGTCAGGGTCACCATGTAGAACAGGGTCTGTCCAATTTTACCCCGGCTCTAAAAGGCCAGAGTCTTTCTGACCCCTTCGGTCAGCTTCTACTACTTTACCCTTTTCGTTTTCGTTAATGGCAGACCAGGAAATGAATAGTCAGGATTCGTTCAGTTAAAATATATATCTTTAGTAAAATGATCAAATGATATTGCAAGAATATAATCATATGCATATGGTTCAGTAGCTCCTTCAAGACTTCACTCACCCTACCACCAACAAGTCTCTCCAGGTCTGACTCCGGACCTCGCCTTTCCCTATCGTTTTATTCGTCTTCGGGTGCCTCCTTCCGTCCTTGCGTCTGGATCGCCACTCGATTAGATCACCCTCAGACTTTCTGTCTCCGAGGAGATAGCGAAGTTGCGCGCTAGCCTTGGGATCGCTCGCATTCTCTTCTTCTCTCATGGTCTCTAAACATTAGGTGCATTCTTTTCCAAATGTTTATCAAGTGTTTATCAGGAGCACTTTTGCTCCAGTAAATCTGAACACGTCTTATCTTACACCAGCCAGAGAGAAAGAGACAGTGAGGCGATCCCAGCTACAGGACATTTTATCCTACAAAGACCATGTTGGATTACATTCAGTGCGTTCTCATAATCTGGTTATCAGAGGTAGAGAACTCCTTCATTCACCAGGTTATTGCTCCATGTATACACCTTAACCGGGCTATGATCGGTTTAAGCGTCTGCGCATGCTTCAACTGCCCTTCAACCGGACATACTCCGTCAGCGCGCTGTGAGTCGTAGTCGGTACTACGACACCATACACCATAGCAAAAGAGCCTGCGGTCCATGTGTTTTACTCCCCGCCGAGGCAGCAGCGGACATCGGGAGATGGCTAAACTGACTGTCCATCTCCGTGGCTGTCAACGCTGCAAAAAAGTGGTGGGACCGAGCCCCCGCTGCGGCCCCTGGCTAACGTTAATGTTAGTTAGCTAGCTAGCTAACAAAGTTAACGTTAGCTTGTTAATTCCGACCGACACTGGTTAAAGATAACGTTATAATGAGCCGACAAAGTTGTCAGTAATCTGGCGGGAACACTGCGCTGTCCTACGCTGAGATAATGTGCAAATTTAACATTAAGTTGTTAAATTTTACTAATTTAGTGATCGGTCTGTGTAATTTTGACATAGGTCAACCTGAAGAAAAGTGTTGTGCATTGGCAGAACGCCACCTACTGTACCGGAGGTAGAGTTACTCCGGTTATTCTCCCCATTCTTCCCCACTCATGTATACGGGGAGAACTCGCATAACCCGGTTATTCACTTAACCGGGGTAAGACCATACCCCGGTTACTGCTGCATGTAAACGCACTGACTGTGATCTACAACAACCCTGGACTACCTGGGCTCTGTTACAGCAGGGTTTTCTGTTTTGGAGTAACGGGAGCAGATCAGAAAATACCTAAACAATGAACCTGTCACACTAAGCAGAGGACAGTTAAAGATTTAATTTTTCATTTATGTATTTATAAGGGCAGCACGCAATTAATCAACATTTCTGTAAATGTGCCATTGTTAGCCAGCCGGCAAATTCTTTAACTGTAGGCCTTTGGCCAGATGTTTTGAGACCAGAGACATGAAGGTAGCTGCAGTGGGTGGGTAGGATGTCAATGAATGTATGCAAATGTAAATATTACAAAGATTGTTGTTGTTTTTTTACACCTACTTTCTATCTTTAAAGCGTCCTGAGATAATGTCTGTTATGATTTGACACTACAAATAAAATTGAATTTTAAAGTTCTGTCATGAATGAAAGTTAAATGAATTACATTCACATAGGTCTGATTGACAGAAGATGGATGTCTTCATTACTCTGAGGCTCATGGTAGGCCTGTAGCATTTGCTTTACTTTATTCCTACCGTAGTTTAAGTTTCACTGGTTTCCTGCTAAGATGGCCAGCGGGTTGCCGTGCTTCAGGAAGAACCAAGCCTTTTCCTCTTCAGCTCAGTACCATGTCCTGGAAGCCACCTAGCAACCAGAACAAACTTTGAGATAACTTTGGTTTGGACACAGTAGTAATAAAGCCTCTACAGTGACCTCAGTGTTTCCATAAAAACAATCATTAACCTTTTTAATTCCCTAACTTTTTCCTTCATATTGAGAGAAATATATAATACATCGAGACCTCAGTGTTCAGGCTGTGCCCTTTTTTGTGAGGTGAGCTGATGTCACATTATGAATTGAACAATTGAATAGGGACAGATACAAAAAACATAGATTATTACATAAAGAACAATCAAATGCCTGTATCACAGTGTTTATAGCCATGGCTAATTCGCAACACCTGTTTCAATTCTCAATTGCTGTGCAGAGAACGCAAACCACATAAGTGCAAAGCAGGGTTGGAAGTTAGCACCAGACACCAGCCAAATACTGGTAAGATAAGCAAGTGGCTGCTAGATTTGTTCACTCACCAGCCAAAAAAACAAAACAATGGTAATCTATTGAGTGGCTGGTAGATTTTTGAATCCACCAGCCGCAGTGGCAGGTGGACCAAAAAGTTAATTTCCAACCCTGGTGCAAAGACTCAGTGAACATCTCTATGAACTGAATAAAAAAATGGAAAACGGCACTTCAAATTGTTCTCTGATCGTTGAGATATAGGGTTAAATCTGTTGATTCAATCCTAAAACACACGGGGGAGGTATTTTTTGACGTGGGGATGTGGCTCGTTATAAATAGGCCCTTGGAGAAAAGGGGAGAAAAGCACAATAAACATGCCAGAAGAACGATGGATTGTCACCTCAGCTTCATGATTTACAACCTAGTGGCTTCCTGCCTCCCATCTCCCTTATTCCCTCTGCAGGGAGGAACACGGTGGAGAACACACGTGCCGGAGTGTTAAAATAACCTCCCTGCTCTGTGGGGAAGATTTGGACCTCAGCCTAACACTCGCCAGCAAAGTCCCACAGCAACCTGGCCCTGTTTAGATGTTACATACAGGTTTAGTCTGGAGAGCGTCCCCTCGGACCACAAGCTCAATTATGCTGCATTCAAGTTTACTGTAAATGCAAGCTTCCAACTGGAGAAAACTACTCATGTCAGCCTCAAGTTGGTGATTTTGGTTAAGATAAGTGAGTGATTTTCAGATGTCTCCGTGTTGTATCAACACTCAAACCAAAATCCCTATCATCCAAATTACTTATAAGACACAAGGAGTAAGGGATTTACAGTCATTTAGACAATTTGGTTTAAAAGGTAGAATAGTGGTGCCACTACTTACAAATTTGATGCTATATCTGTCATCCATCTACTAAACTTGTAGATAAACTTGTATCGGTGATAGAAAACAGTGATTCCCAACCAGCTCCACTTGTAGCCCAGTGGTTTCTTCTGCAGTTGCCAGTTGGTACGTGGATTGTTGATTGTGGAGTGTAGCTTCACTTGAACCAAATAAAACTTTGATTAAAGAATATATATTTACATATATTTTAACCAGTCCCTCCAGAAAAACGTGGAGATTGTTGCGGGCAAAAATCCTTGATTATGCGGCACGTTTTCTTAAAAAATGCGATGGAATATGCGGGATATTTATGCAATTTTATGCGATGAAATTGCGGGAACTTGCAAAAACTGCGGTTTGATGAAAAAGAGAAAAACAAAGTGATTCCCCAACACCGTGTTCTCACTAGGCGAAATTACGTCACCTCATAACGTTCCCATGGCAACAGGGGAAAATGGCTGCTCTTGTGTGAAGTAAACGCAACATTTTTCATCTTTCTGCTGAGATATATGTGACTTTTTTGCAACAAAAATGTGGGGATTATGAAATCATGCAAGCCCTGCATATTTTGCGCGGAAATCTGCAATTTATGCGGCGAAAGTGCGGCGTATTTGAAAAAATGCGGCCCCCCTGCATAAATATACAGACTTTGGCTGATTATGCGTTGAATTATGCGATCGCATAATCGCATTTTTCTGGAGGGACTGATTAACAGCAGTACACCACGTGTTTGCGAAAACAAGTCCTCCAAACCATACGACGATATGGGTCTTTTATTTCCTACCCTCTAATATGACCCATTTTCCGTCCGCGTATCTAAACCAGAGAATGTAACGGTCGCAGTTTTAAACATGTCGTCTACGTTGTGAAACGCTCAACGTTTGGTTATATTTAGGCACCTAAACTACTTAGTTAAGTTAAGAAAAAAAGGTTGTGGTTTCGGTTAAAATCAGACGTTACTTCACCTGTTTGTTCCCCAAACTTTTAAAACAAAACTCGCCGATTGCTTTTATTTTTATACCGGACATGACTCCTGGTCTCCTAGGTGAAAGTCTTGTTTGACACATCCACCACCCCACCCTGCCTCCTTATGAGGAACGTGGCGCTCTTATTAGCCTGGGAAAACCGTGACGAACTTCCGGCAAATTTGAGATTTGCTCTGCAAGTCCGTCTGGCCAAGAGCCCATTCAAGTCAATTTCCATTTTTTCCAAATCGAGGCACCAATCACAACCGTTGAGGCGGCTTTACACGATGACGATAGCGCAGCGATGGCAAGCAGCTTTTTGTTTACATTCAACATGACGGCCACCGAAGCGCAGCGACCCGTTGATCTGATTGGTTGAAGGACTATCCAATTGTGCCCAGAGGCATTTGAGCGGCGTCCGTTGGTGATGCCCCTATGGAAATGCGCTATGAATGAAGCTTGCTCTGTGAAAAGCGCTTTATAAATAAATTTTACTGACTTACTTACTTACTTGCCAACCAACCAGGCTATGTTCTTGTACTTCGTCATCCTGCTTTCTGCTTTGCTCCCGTCATAAATACTACGGCCACTAGAGGGCACCACCGCTAGATACGTTCTGCAAGTATGAGTCATAATTGCTCATACAAACGACCTATGGGAGCATTTTTCATGGCGAGGACAGTCGAAATTGCTGTAGTTACCAAGCAAGAAATAGTTATGGCAGTAAAAACAAGAAACATCAAACATTTAAAACCTGTTTGTGTCCATGCAGTGCACTACCATAGACTATACAGTAACAACTTCCCTCAGAAACAGAAAAGTTGGAACAGAATTTGCTTATCGAGCTTAATGACCGTGGACCTTTTCATCACCTCTCCCATAAACTTGAGGAAGGAAAAGGGGCAGCACTCCAGTGGGCCTGTTTCCACACCTACGCTGTGGGAGCACTCCACTCCATTAATGAAAATATACACGGCATCAAACACAAACACACAGATAACTTCAGAAATAAATAAGCTTTAATGAGAATATTACTCAAGAGAATAGCTTAACAACAGTCACAGAAGGCGTGTGTGATTTCTGACGCAGTTGCACGTCTGTTTATGCACGCACAAACACACCATACGCACGGAGTAAAGAGGAAGTATTCCCCCGACAACGCCCCACGCTCCTGCCAACCAGCGACAGCAGGATATTCCTCTATCAATCTATCAGCTTTATGCTTTTTTTTGGGGGGACATTTTAAGTCCAGTCTTGTTTCCTCTAGCTGTGACTCAGGAAACAAACCTCACATTTGATAACGTGACTCAGTTCCAGATTTCGCTGATTGTTACATTTAAACACTTGAACTCTGATGTGGGGAGGATGAGGTGTAAGAGAGGCCTGAGAACAGGCCTGGACATCTGAGGAAAAGCTAAATAAAAAAGCTAATAGCCGACGCTGAAATTCATGCTCCGCTTTCCCACTCTTCTTTGCGTTTCCTTTTGTCCCATTTGCTGCCATTTCTTCCCATTTCTAAACACATTGCTGCTTTAATTGGCAAGTTTAGAGTACACAAAGACGAGACAAATGGGCGATAGAAAACGGGTGACATGCAACAAAGATCCCAGGCGAGTTTGTTGCAATTACATGGCATACGTTCCAGCGAACTGAACCAGCAGTACGCCCACTCCCGCCTCCCCTGGAACGCTCCCAACACAGCTACAAGAGGATAAATGGGCTGAGATATGCTGGCCATTATGCATTATTATTCATAAGAGGGTGTGTTATCATTGGCACCACCTAGCAGCGGCTGTTTAGAAAGGAGAGTGAATAACTCTGGTCATTACTGATTGTACAATTACAACATGTCAGCTCTTTTTTTCTTGTATGTAAAACAGGTCACGGTTCAGATTAGTCTGGGCTCACACACTGCATACGGGCTGTGACATGTTTGACAATACTTTCTGCAAATGCATTACATTGTGATGGCATGTAATATGCATACAATACAGTATAATTCTCAGAGAAGATATTGATTAATGTATGTGGTATAGAGAGACCTTATTTTGGAAAATGTACGTACGGTAGTGAAGGGCGAGAGACAAAGTTATTCCATCCTGTTTTAATGGGGCCATGAATGAAACATATGCTGTTTGCCAATTTAAAGATAATTTTGCCAGTCAAAAAAAGTCTGTTTGTCTTAAACTGTTGCAGTATAAGAAAAGGAAAGAGTACTCACCCCAAAGTCGCATAAATGACATGTCGCTGAAGCTACGATGTCTGTGTGTTTCATACCGGGATGTAAAGTTACTCACACGAGCAACGGGTCGTGTTCATTCTTTCGCTTCTCGGCTGATAAAAAGACGCTGGATAAAACGCATCAGATAAGATAACATTACACGTTCTGTGGAACAGAGCGAAGCTAGCTAGGTGACGTAAATTGTGCGAGATCAGAGATGTAGTTTATTGAGCGCTTTCACACAAAACCAAGTGGAACTACGACAAACTGTGACTTTTTTTTATTATTTTTTGGGCTTTTCCGCCTTTAATTTGACAGGACAGCTAGGTGAGAGGGAGAGGAGGGGGGGGAAGACATGCAGGAAATCGTCACAGGTCGGATTCGAACCCTGGACCTCTGCGTCGAGGCATAAACCTCTCAGAATATGTGCGCCTGCTCTACCCACTGAACCAACCCGGCCACCAAACTGTGATTTTCTTGACTTGCAGAATTATCTTTTACATTCACAAACATATGTGTAATTCATGGCTCAATTCAAGCAGGATCAAAAAATAATTTGTCTCTCCCCGTTCACTACCAAACATATTTTGTTTTCCCTAAAAAAGGTCCCACCAGAAAGGGACTTTACCTCTTTTTATACAGCAGATCAACCTGGCGTCATTAAAGCCTCTTAGAAATAACTACTGTTGAAATAATCATTCACCACTAACAGCTCATTATTAATATGACCCACACACATTAATATCAGCTAATCTTAAATTACATTGCTAATGGTGCATTGCCTGAGCTGATGTCACGTTGCATTACCTAATGACACACAGTATACCGCACTGAGACGGAGCCTGCGGTGCTGCTCCGGCCAGCTTGACTTGGGTGGCTGTTTATGTTGAGGCGGTGCATTCCCCGTTCGCCAGGCAACCAAACGGTTTACGAGCAGTTACTCACACAAAAGCACGGGGCGGGCTGATTGCTCAGCTAATTGATCTCCACCAGAGATCACAGACCTCTTGCTCGTAAAAAGAAAGGGGAACGCCTCCCATGACATCACCGCATGCTGCATGGCGAAACGAGCCGTGCAAGTCAGGGGAGAGACTTATTCCCACACTGAGGGAGGCAGACTGCAGAGAGTAGAGAGACAAAGGGTCACATGGAAAGCACACATTCACACTTAAACACAAACACACACACACACATCCACCTATTAATCAACAGCTGCAAAATGGGCAGAATATTCTGCTTCTAATCTAGAGCGGCTGGTGGCATTAAGGCAACCTTTTTAGGCCTCAAAGCAATAAAATAACATACACATGAGCTGCAAAAGCCTTGGTAACCTTTGTAATGCCATATTATCTACAGTATAGTGCCGGCTTTACCATCTTATAGGAAGTTTCCAACCAAAATGTTGACTGTTCTTACTGTAATATGCACAGGGACATTTCTGAGGTCAAGCTTATCTATAGAAGTTCACATGGAGCTGATATGTATTTAGGCTACATCCACACTAATACATTTTTTGTTTAATAGCAAACATCTTTTGCTATGTTTACGCCTCGCATCCACATTACTCTAGTGTTACCGAGCCCCAAAAACGGAGTCATTTGGAAACACTGATTACCCGTTTTAAGTTTGAAAACTTGAACCGGGTGGCTTTGTAGTCTGGACGGACACAAACGGAGACCTTTGGGAACGACGGCGCACGTCGGTCAGAGGAGTTCAACAACTGCTGGGATGGAACGTGAACGCTGAGTCGGAGATTCAACGTCATCTTTGATTTCTTCCAGTAACTGTAATACTGCATGGCTGCTTGATCTGTAACGCTTAATGATTTCGTGTTCACTCAACTGAAAAAGTGTGATCCTTGTGGCAAAAATCCTTTCAGCTCGTCTCCTTGGCCGATGTCTTCGTCTTGCTCGGATTACTGCCGCCGTTTCACCAGGAGGCGTATGCCAGGAAACCCGCCTGCGGCTGGTTTACACCTGCTTTTACGAGGCGGAGAATGTTCACCGCAAAATAGAAGCGCGCTTTTACAGGCTTTTTTGGTACATATCGCGGAATACATAATTAGGCGCACTTTATGCTTCCCCTCCTATCTCTTTATGGGAAATTCCCACTTTCCCCTTCACCCTCCCATGAATGCATATGCATGACACGGAAAAGCGCAATTTGCCATTTTCAGCTCCCGTGACAGGCAGTCTGCGCTTTTACCTTAGTGCGGCCTGTTTGTACATACCTCGCCATGCTTTTACGCGCACGTTGCGAAACAAATATGCCTGAAGTGGGGGCGCAAAAGCGTTAGTACATCTGGAGAGTAAATCATGTGTGGTGGAATCATATATTATTTCATCTTTGTGTAGTTCTTTTTTTTTCACTATTACGTTGCCACCTGGATTATGTGCAGGCAATTTCTTTTGAGTGAATGAAGGACAACATGCATCTGCCGGGGTTCACATTCACACTTCAGTCTGTGGGAAAGAACTGTTGTTACGGTTAGGGACAGATGGTTTTGTCAAAATGATAGTAAAATAATAATTTCTGGCTTCTAGTGTCTGACATATAGCTAAAACAGCAATACAATGGGAACACGTGGGAACGTGCTCAGACCTGGGTGAAGTAGGAGAGCGAGATGGCTTTAGATAGCCTTTCATCTCAGGGATAACTCAATTCATTAGCTCAGCATTTACCTTTTCATCTCTTATCTGGTCTCGGGGCACAAAGTGCACTCTTGTGTGGTTTGGCAGCTCCTCAGAGGTGAAAGGTGAGCTGAGTGATGGTTCATTATGTTTCTCTGTGCAGCTGTTATGGTAGCAGAGCAGACACAACTCCCCACAGGGAACAGAGGTGTTGCGGCCAGATTGGCCATGGTGGCATCATTAGATTGATAGCATCTGTCCTCTGTACATCCAGGCAGATGCAGCTAAACTCTTCTGTTGGCCTTTGCCCTTGGTATCAGTTCTGAAGTGGACCAGTAATAGTTCTTGACAGAAACAAATCAATGTCATGTCACCTAGAGGCTTCGGAAAGGATGTTTTGAAGTTTGTGGTTACCGCTTGTTGCATCTGGTCAGTTGTTTCTAGCCACAAAAAAAAAACGCACAATGGTCCAGGTTGGCTCCCACTTGTCATTCTTTTAGCGTTTACATTTTTTAAACCTCGGGTGAAATCATCAAAAGCAGTCCGGGAACTTGTAAAAGGATTAATCATCTGGAGGGGGCTGTTGCAGAAGTCCTTTGTTGTTGTACTCGCCCTCATCACAATCCCAGCTGCTGCAGTGATGTGTGATCGAAATGTTGATTGTGGGAAAACGTGCGTCTGGTGGAAGTCGCAGCTGAGGGTGACTGATCGTAGCTTTTTTTTTTATGTTTGTGCATTACCGAATCCAACGTGCTTCATCAGAGAAAGTCCACGAATGCTGTTAGAAACAGAAACACTCGTTCGTTTCGAGTTCTGGCTTCAACAAAGATAAGCCTCGGTGCATCCTGTTAGACCCGTGGCAGCCGATTCCATTTGCTATGACTGATTTATTGAACCTTTACAGCAGAAATCAATTTACTTCCATCAGATTTACTTCCAGCCTTCCAGTATTCTAATGATATATTTGTGCCATATGTTTTTATGGAATATGATGTGACCTGTAACATCTCAGTGACGTATTTATAATCCCACAGAGGAACTACTTCCAGAGAATAAAACCTAACCACTGACTTAATCATTGCCTGGTAGGGATGTAACGATACACTCAACTTAAATACAGAAAAATAAAAAAATGCGTACCCACTTCATGGATATTAATGAACTCTTTTGACTCTTCTGCAACATCCCCCACATATACAATACAGGTGTTATGCAAGCATTGTGTAATCTTCATATGCTTTGCAGTAAGTCCTTAGAATCAAGTACTTTTGATGTAAATTCAACAGTGTGTGTGAGAGCTCAGTGAATGTAGTAGCACACTAAAAAGCTAAACAGCCATGCGCCCACCTTAAACAAAACACGTGAAACTGTCTCATAGAGACATTCAGAACACTACAGTTTGTACGTTTCTGTATGTGTACGTTTCTCTGAAATATCCAACCACTAAACCAACTTCCGTCATAAAAATATGTTTCTGTAATCTGTTAAGGGCCAAGTGTTGTCTTTTCCTCCGATCGCGGGCTGTGATGCCCCCTGTTTGATCTGGCACACGTCGCCAGCTGAGCAGTATGAGTGACTGCACGGGATTATACACAGTGAGAGAGTAATTGGTCCTGAATAAACAACAGTTGTGCTGGAATTCCATCTCTCTCCATGTCTGAAGAAGCGGTGCATTCTTCAGTCGGTGCGGTTAAACATCTGACACCTGTTGACAGGGTTGGTACATATCTGCAGTTCTTCAAACCGTCCATAACCAAATTTCATCAGCGATCGTCACGGACAGACGTTTGATTGCTTCTGAAGTGAGCTCTTCTCTGTAGACGGAGCGAAAAAAAACGCCTCCACCAAGCTGTGGGATGCGTAATTTCCATCCAATATGCACACCCACCACGAGCGCTTCCTTCACTAAGCCTGATAGATGGCACTTGAACATAAATAGATTGGAATAGCATAGCTCCAAGTAGGCCCTTGAAACCAAATGAAGCAGACCCAGAAAAGACACCTTGGTACTCTGGATGTCCAGTGCAAAATCACAGTCAGCTGCTGATTTGCAGTTACATTGCCTTTTATAAACTCACTTTATATTCAGAATTTTGATTTTGTTTTCCACATGAATAGTGAAATTATGGGCAATAAGATTCTATAATGATATGTGTTTACTAACTCAGTTTGGATCATAAGCACTCATTGATACTGTTCTAGTATTGAAGAAACACACATAAAAAATATAAACGCTTTCACAAGCTGGGTTGTGTTACATCAGACAGCAATACAGAGAAACAAAGGATGTATTTGTATGTAAATGTCACACGTTACAAGGTAATACTATTCTAGTTTTTTTAAGTGAAAGCCATACAAAACTAAGGGATAACTAAGGGATGGATATATGGATGTATCAAGGAGGTCTGGATACCGTATTCAAAGATGGCACCCCATCTATTCCTATAAGAAGTTGCTTGATTTAAATCATATGTGTCTTGCATACTTAACAACTGTCATTGGACTGAATGGATCCAATTCTGATAATAAAAATCATTTCAGGGGGTTTGTGGCACTCACAAAAATGTCTTCCTCGTTTTACAGACACTCATTTTTCATTGATTGTGTAGCCTACAGGAAAAATGCTTTTTGGACCAGTACGCGTCACGTGATGAACGCAGAGGTTGTAATATTTTGTGCAAGTTTGAATCTATGGCCCTGGCTCTGAAATACCCCTAGCATATATATATATATATATATATATATATATATAGGCTGTGTATTGATAAATCCATGGCGCTGTCTGTGGTGCTGAAGTAGCAGACGGATTTGAATTTGAACATAAAACATATTAAAACATACAGAACCAAGACCTAGCTAGTCATTAGGTTCGTCCAAAAATTGTTAAAAATGAACAAATCGCCTCCTGGGTGCATAGGTTCATCCGACAGGACCGTGGGAGTACGCTTGAAGAAGAAAAAAAAAAAAAGTCTCTTCACTTAGTGATTTCACATACTTTTTACTTATAGCCCAAACTGTTGAAGAACAAAATTACAAAGGTTTACCTGTGCCCTGACTTTTCAATAGTTCCTAATTCAGTTATTTGGCAAACTGCTGCTCTCGGCCTGTTAACCCGGCTTATCAGCAATCAAGCTGTCGTCGCTGCTGGACGACAACTACGGTGACTGTGTGGGCAGAGCGGGGATGTGTTGGTGAGATAGCACAGCGCTTATTAAAGGACCTGGAGACAGCTGTGGAGATAGCGCTTATTAATCTCATGACGCTTTCACACACAAATAAAACCTTACCTTTTTACCTTTTGAGAAACTCTCCAAAGAAACAGATTCAGATTGAAATATTTACCAAAGAATCACAGACTTCTATTTCTATTATGAAACACAAGAAAAAGGGGTGGTGATGGAACAGTGGTTTGAACACGTGCCTTTGGTGTGGGAGACCAGGGTTCAATTCCCACCATGATCCATCAACCAATGTGTCCCTGCGCAAGACACTTAACCCCTAGTTGCTCCAGAGGTGTGCGACCTCTGATATATGTAGCAATTGTAAGTCGCTTTGGATAAAAGCGTCAGCTAAATGACATGTAATATAATGTAAAAAAAGATGAAGTATGATGTGTAGCCCGCTTAGATTTTTGTCTCTGACTGTAAAAAAGAAAAGAAGTAATTGTGTTCTTTGATAAACACAATAAACACATCTGTCTCTGAATATTGGAGTAAGATGAAAGTACAGTACCAGCATCTCTTTCTTCAGCACTAAGAACTAAGAGCATTCCATTTCCTCTTCATGGAAAAAAGCCCCGTTGTATTTTCCCTAACACTTCCCTTAAGTGGAGATAACATCTGGGATAAGAAAGCGGTAAAGAGTAAGAGGGAAAGGGAGGAGGATGTGTGTGTGTGTGTGTGTGTGTGTGTGTGTGTGTGTGTGTGTGTGTGTGTGTGTGTGTGTTCTTCAAAGCTTGGTGTAGTGTGTGTTGGATCGGCCCTGGGGAGGGTAATGTGGGAGATAAGCCTGTGACAGCTGCCAAACACCTCTGTGTGTGTGTTTGTGTGTGTGTGTTTGTGTGTGTGTGTGTGTGTGTGTGTGTGTGTGTGTGTGTGTACATGTCTCCCCCCCATTCAAAAGGAGTGTTTCTGAATCCCAACCACCTGCCAGCTCTGGTCCCTTTTGGCAGGTGTGAGTTGGTTTGTACGTGATTCAGACCCCTGATGAACGTGGAGCGTATGTGACAGTCTTATCGCCAGCATCTCTGTGTAATAACATTAAGACGGCCGCATCGATGGAGAGATTACCGAAATGTGAGGGACTGTGAGGGCTGCTCATATGATTGGTCCGTGCCTGATTCAGCCTAAAAAAAGGGGGGAAAAAGTGACCTAAAAGGTAAAATATCACTAACACGAGGATGACAGAAATGTTATTTCATCATTCTCACTTTTGTTATAATTTGAAATTGGAATTCATTTTTATTTTCTAATAGATATTTTATTTCAAAATGGCGTTTTATTAAACTCCAACTTTTATCACATAATGTTTTTTTTTCACGACACTTTGAATTTCATAATGGCATTTTTCATGACAGTGGCGTTGTCACCAACCTCTCCCTCTCTTCCCTTAAAGTGAAACGTTGCCGATTTTCAACAGGCTCTGTGTCACTGCAGCGTGGGTATCGGCTCCAAGCTCACCCGCGCCGGCAAAAGTCAGCCGGATGACGCTAAACGGGTCGCCGATGTGTCATCCGGTGGACTTTTGCCGGCGGGTGAGTGTGGAGCGACAAAGAGCTGGTTGAAAATAACAAGCTCAAGAACTTCTACCAGATTTAGCCAGTTAGCTGCTCCTGTTAGCTAGAGCAACAACGAAGTCATTAATAGGGCCGTCCTCGACTAAAGAAATTCTTAGTCGACTAGCACTTATATGATTTTGTCGACTAATCGATTAGTTGATTTAATCGACAGAGCTGTGCTCTTTGAGAGCTGGTTAAGACTAGAAAAACGCAATATAAATGTAGTTAATTAACCATCTGTAAAACTGAGTTTCTCTGAAATTAATCCTGCAAAAGCACCACTTTACATCTTGTGTTCACCAGAAATGTTCTCATAAGTTGCTTGGAAATGAGTAATTAAGCATGAATAAGCATAAAAAATGACTTATCGACAAAAGAAATCTTAGTCGACTAAGACCAAAACGACCGATTAGTCGACTAATCGACTAAGAGGGAGCGGCCCTAGTCATTAAGTAAGTCAAGTAATTCTGAATTAACCAACTGAAGGCTGCTGTAAATATACACAGTACACAGGCATAAAAACTAACATCTTTAATTATTTATCAAGGCGGCACATGCAGGTTCCATGTGAGCTTTATTTATTACTTTGCATCAAAGTGAAGAGACAGTAATAACAGCAGCAGCTAACGTTAGCTGGTTAATTTGTTAGTTACCTCGGCAGCCTTTCTGGTTGTAAAGATGTTCCTAAAAGAAACTGTGAAGAACAAAATGACCACGTGTCTTTTCTCTGTGGTTGCTCTAGCCAACAGGCGCTAGCTAGCTAACACCGCTAACACTGTCTCCTAACTTTTATGCTGAATTATAAGAACAACCTAGCATAGTTAGGTGGGTGAGCTAAATAAAGAGAGCTGTAGTTACTGTGTCTGTGTAGCCTGTTGTGTTCAATTTCAGAAGTTGCAGTTTATTCACAATTAGTTTGACATTGTTGTTGCTCTAGCTAACAGGAGCTAACTGGCTAAACTTGGTAGCATAAAATAAAAACAGTAGAAAATTACATAAAAATGAACTCCAATAAAACTCCTTTTAAAAATAGAAATGTTGAAATAATATAGTAATGACATTAGCTTTAGTATTTTTTTTCATTTTTTTCAAAAGTTGTTGGTTCAGTAATATATTTTTTACACAATTAATGTATTAATTTAGGTTCCATAAGAGAGGTCTGAAATTGTTGCAGTGCATCGGTGCGTGAGGAATATGAACTTTGGGGTCAATATTAACGAGTGAAAATAGCAATGACAATAAATCCGCAGTCTTTCAGATGTGTGGGAGAGCGGAAGAAGGTTTTCCTGCCTGAAATCACCACAGTTCAGAGGTTAAATTCACAAGCAGGTGGCCGAGCGAACGAGAGCCTGAACCAGGACGTTTCTTTAAGAGGCTCCATTATTCTCAAGCCGGACCAAAGCAGGCCAAGCCACGCCATCTGTTTCAATAACCCGTTGTCTAAAAATTACAAACTCAAACCAGCAGATTGAGACTTTATGATGTCTTTCAAATGCTTTTTCTCAGGATCTGCGTTTGGCTCCGCACCACGATTGCAAATTGGAATTGGTCACTGTGTGTTGAGTTCATCGCCGTCAGATAACAAGCATATATACACATATTTCTGAAATGTCAGCTTTTCAGGAGCTTAGAAAAACAAACATGTTTTGCAGCTTGATGATGCTGCATTTGGTTTTATGAGTCTAAGAGTTTGGAGTTTCTCAACTGACAGGGGACCATGTTACCATGCAACTGGAGTGAAAACATGAAAATCAGCAAAACTGGAGCGACGTTGTTTCAAAATACCGCCACATGGGATTGTTTAAATTTGAGTACTGAACATATTATTTCATTTAAAAGCATTATGAGTAGCTGAACTCTCTCTCTCTCTCTCTCTCTCTCTCTCTCTCTCTCTCTCTCTCTCTCTCTCTCTCTCTCTCTCTCCCCGTCTACCCAGCATGCCACTGTAACCTGCACGCCCGCCGCTGTCGTTTCAACATGGAGCTGTACAAGCTGTCAGGCCGGAGAAGTGGCGGCGTCTGTCTCAACTGTCGTCACAACACGGCGGGACGCCATTGCCATTACTGCAAGGAGGGTTACTACAGGGACATGACCAAGTCCATCTCTCACCGGAGGGCTTGCAAAGGTAACAGGAAATTCAATTCAATTTTATTCATAGTGTCAAATCATAACAGACTCATCTCAGGAGACTTTACAGATAGAGTAGGTCTAGACCACACACTCAAGGACACAAGACTTTCATCCGGGAAACAGGTGTTCTTGTCCTGGAAGTACTACTTAAAGCCCAGTTCACACGGCAGGATAATTAGGCCGATTGTAGCCCCTATTCACCCCTTCCGACAATCTTAAGGATGCTCCGATTATCGTAAAATAATCTGATCAGATATTCCTGCCGTGTGTGGCGTGTTAAGACGGCTCTCGTCTGCTCGGAAGGACGTCGGGACCGCTCCCATCTCAAATCGGGGATATCCAACATGTTGGATTGTTTTGGCCTGATTTCTCCTCGTGTGTGGTGTCCCCCCCCCCGGGGGACAAACGAGCACGCAGCCTGTGGACTGTGGCGTGTAGCCAATCAGTAAAGCGAGGTGACGAGGCGGCGAGGAAGCACCGGCAAACAAAATCAAAACAGACGGCGGCATGGCGCACCAGAAAGTCCGGTGGACCTCCATATCATGATGTAGCAAGTACAGTCCATGCTCGTGTTGTCTGTTTTTTTGGTTAAAAACAAACTACAAACTACCGCCACTGCATCCTCTTCGTCCGCCATCATTGTTTACTCTGAAGTCACGTTTGATCTCGAGGGATTTTGCGAGATTTCCCGTCTGACCTGGGAACGCTCGGGAGTCAAATCGGTTCGTGTGTGATGTGTTGATTTTGCCGTGTGCTGCGCACCACACACTGTACGACCAAAACTGTTAGACTCGTGATTTTTTTTATCGCCGTGTGTGTGGGGTCTCTCAGGATTGGAAAATCGGCCGACAATTTTAAAATCGTCCCGTGTGAACCAGGCTTAAGGGAAACGGCGTTTTAACCCAAACCACAATCTTTTTTTCTAATCTTCGTCACTTTGGTGCCTAAACGTAACTGTTGTCGCCGCGTGACAGTCACCTTATGTCGTCTAAACTTAACTGCAACGACCTCTACAACGACGGTAACCTCATGTTGCTCTGTCCCTGGCTCACAGTCACCTTTTCTCAGCTAAACTTAACTGTAACGACCGCTAAACTTGACGGTTGGCGGTTGCCATAATTTCTTTTGATATCATACGAATTGTTGTGCGTACGTTTTCGTATGATATGCGTTGCAGGCAGGGCAGGATCAGCTACAGCAGTAAAATGCTGCTTAGACATCAGTGCATCAGTGTTAACAATCTACTACTCTACTTTTTCTGTAAAACAATACTTTTGATAAATGAACTACATCTTGCTGATAACTACGTAGGATTTTGAAAGCAGGACTTCTTACTTTCAGGATCTGTGTACTTCTTCCACCGCTGTCTGTTTCACACTTCAGGTATTAATGGAATTCTTTAAAAAGTTGTGGAGAAAAGCGCCCACCTGTCTTGGGGTCAGCGAATTGACCCATGCAGCTCCCAAGCTATTTAGGGTCCTCTGTGGATCCCAGACGAGACAAACATAACAAACAGAACAGAGGTGTGAGCTGATCCACTGAACAGAGCCGTGGAAACAACTCGCTAATCGCCCCTCTCCCCTATTCATGCTTGCAACACATTGCATAGGCTCAAAAAAACAACACACATCCCAGGTGTGAGCACATACGTCAGGCTTGAGACCAAGCGGCCGGGGATTAACGTGTGGGGAGACAAAAGCTGGGCTCCTTCTGTCTCGCAGCACCTCAGGGAGTAAAGGCAGGCTCCGAGGCCCTGAGCAAACAAACTGCTGTCACTCAGTTACTCTGCCTATACACTCACCGGCAAAATATCCCATAAATGCACAAAATACGTGCACATATGCCTGTCTCTGACTATGTAGTCTTGCATTCCCAGAACTAGCTTCACAGCGCTGTGGAGTAAGGACTGACTACACCACGGATACATTCTGGGTTAGGAGAAAAAAACGCTCTGGGTTGTTTGCATTTCTTTAAACTAGGCTTTAATACTGTTTTTTCTGGGCCAATACCGATATGCACTTACAGTAAAAATGAAAATCTTTTACTCAAAATTCCATTTTGGAAGATTGTTTAAATGCTTTAAGCATTTACTTAATAAAACAGAAACTTTAAACATAATACACAGTCAAACAAAATAAAAAAAAAATTAAATAACTTCCTAAAGTTTGGACGTGCTAACAGTTTGTTTGCAGGTGTTGCAGACTGCTTGCAGAGCCAGAGTAGTGCACTTTTTAATTAATTAACTTTATCGGTTATCTGTAAATTAAAACACTGATACAGATAATCTGCTAATTGCCAAATATAGGTCCCAATAATCGGCCAGGCCGATAATTACACTATACAATACTGTTGACACAATACAGTAATGTGGACTATTTGAAATTGCTAGATACGTGGTTACACCTCATTTGCTCCTACCAGTGTATCTCTGTGTGTACTTCGTCCACAGCAATCCCACCAATCGGTCCCAGAACATCCCAGTTAGAGAGGAAATGGCATAAACATATTCTTTGTACATCTTTATCAATCATTCCCTGAAAGAACCAAGCAGGCCTGCCTTGTTGCACATTCCAAATTATTATTTTTTTTAACTCGCTAGCTCAAAGTTTATTGTTGCTTCTCGTAGCGATGGGATTTTGAGAACGGCAACACAAACAGAGTGGAAGGTGAGGGGCAAAGCCTGACATCTGGCTTTATCCTGGAAATGTACTTCCGTTGATCCAGACTACTGACTACGTGACGGCATGTTTGCCTACAAACATTGAGGTTTGTGTGAGATGTTGTTTTTGGACGGAAAGTCTGTTTATAGTCTGGGGGAAAAAATATTTTTAAAAGTTACTAACTTCTTGGCAGTGGCTGCTTTTAAACAATATTGAATCCCCATTGCACCTTTCCATCACAATTTCTTACCACACACTTATGACAAATTAGTGTGTGTTAAACAGATGCACATATATTGCTGTCTTGAGCAACATGCACCGCTGAGCTATGATTGGCTGGTGACAGGGCCTCAGGATGCCTATCCTCCGGTGCCCCCATCCTTGGTATACCACTAGCTATTTAAACACAGGAACAGCAACATGATATTTCCTACTGCATGCCGCAACAGTCCTCCCCTCTTAATTTACTCTGACTCATTCAGCTTGCATCGAATGAAGGAAAAGGCACGAGCAACTGGGCCTACAAAAAGGCGTTTTCAGAGTTGGGTATTTAATGTCAGAGATCGCGCTCAAACAGAGCGCTGGGGTCAATTTACTGCATGTGAACACAAGTTTGATAGATCGTTTGTACTTAGCAAAAAAAATGACAAATGGTTCTTTGCAGCGTTGTTTCACTCAGCCAGCCTAAACATTTTCACAAGCTATATTTGAGGAGTAGTTAGTCAGGGGGATGGAGCTGGGAGCAGGTTAGCGTAACAGAGTTTCTCACTTTGCTCTGATCTATGATGTAGAAACATCCATAGATCTTTGTAAAGTCTTTCCAAACAGCTGGATCAGTAACCTGAACACTCCAAGCCCCTCTCCCCATCTCTTCATATACCCAGCTCGGTGCTCTGGGATCAAACCTAAACAGCCTGATTGCTGCCTTTCTCCTCAGGTGACAAAAACAGGGCAAGGTGACATCAGTTAGAAACCACTATATTTATTGTTCAAATCAGCCAACCATCCCACTCTGCTGTTGTTGGACAGGAAATACAGTGCTGCGCCAACACAGCCAGGAGGAAGTCTGCTTTCATTCTCCATTCCTTAACACCCCCCCCCCCCCCCCCTCTCTCTCTCGCCAATACTCAAAACGTCTCAAAGCGATTTGCTTAATAGTTGAAGGTTTAGTGCACTATACAGCGCCTACATCTCCAGTGGCAGCATGGAATGCCTCATGCTTTATTTCCCAGATTAACAACTTCACCCCTCATCAAGCGCTGTGTAAACACGACTCTTGGAGAACCACGTTTTTTTTTTTTTTTCCTCATCCCCTTGTACGTTAGGCAGTCTAAGCCTTTAACTAGAGTCCACAGAGATGTAGCTGGTACATGGTTCACTGCACCGCACTCGCCCGAACCCTCTCGGCAACCATTCAGCTTACATTAGGGGACTTTTGAGATTCTACCTGTCATTACGAAACAACTGACAAAGTAGCGTTCTGATATTTTATTGCATTATAAACATTATTCAGTCTTTCACTCATTCTTCTCATTTGATGTAGAGTAAATGAAACACTGTCTCTTAAAGGAGTAGTTTGACACGTTTTAGCAGCCAAAAGAAAACCTTGTTGGTAGAAACAGTTAGACTGACTAAAATCTCCCCATGACGTAATTGTTAATTGTTATTGTAAGCTGTGTTATGTCAGTGATTCCCAACCAGGGGTACCCCAGAGGGTGCTTGTACAGTTGCCAGGGGGTATGTGCAAAGGTTGTAGAGGAGCTCAACTAATTAGAAAAAAAAAGAAGAAATAATTATGATTTGATATATGGTCTGGGTGATGGCGTCGGATATGCGTTAGCATGTTAGATGTATTTCCACTCACATACCCGACAACTACTGAACAACGCCGACACACAGTCCTCGTCTCATCCACCACTCTCTCGCCTGTACTACTGTAACTGACCCGGGGACGGCACCAGGCGGGAGGACGTGACACGGGAGGCTCCAGGCTGCAGCCATACAGTCTCAAAGTTTTCCCAAACTTTCGAAGAGGCCGGCAGGTCCTCCTGTGGGTCACCACCACTCGCCATACTCGTCCTTTAGTGCTGACCGTCGACCTGACAAAAAACTGCATGTAGGCGGAGCTCGGCTAGCTTCAGCAGAGCTTCAGCAGAGCTTCAGCAGAGCTTCAGAGCTAAGGCGGGGCTACAGATTAGGTGTCCCTAGAACCCACGTATCTAAAAGTAGTTCCGCATTACATTAATTAATTTGCACGCAAGTTTTATTTATTTATTTTATTTAGTGATGCGTCAATGCAAATTATTTGTGTCGACGCATTTACGTATTCGATGACGTCGACGAATCGTCCCAGCCGTACACGATATGATATTATTACGATTTTAAACATATTGCAATATTCTGCGATATATTGCAATTTATTATCTTTTTTTCCAACTTCAAATGATGTCCCCAAAAGGAAACTTGGTCAACATCTGTTTCATCTAAAAAGATACATTTCTCTGTTTGTTCATCTCACTTCAATTTTATTGCTGCAAAATGGGATCGTCAAGCAGACAAGCCGACCAACACGTATATCATAATAGATCGATACTTGGCGTCTGTGCATCGACGCAGTATATTGCCGGGGAAAATGTTGTGATACTATGCTGTATCTATTCCCCCCCCCCTAGGAACTACATTATGTGATGCTTATTTTATTGCATTTGTAGATTCCATTGAACAGCCCTCCCTCTTTTTCTATGTAAGGCACATACTCGTGTTGAATTCTCAGAGGAAACGAACTGGATCCCTGAAGATTTGACCATTTCACTTTATTTCAACAAATACACTCGGAAGACACTTTTTACGATACATATCAGGTAGAAGAAAAACAAAAAAGTTTAGACCTTTTTAAAAAACAGACTTAATAAGCATCTCGTTATGTTCATGAAGCTCCATAAATTCCAACTAAAAGCAACTCCAACCTCTACTGGACCACTTCAAGCACATTTCAAATAACTGCGGGTACATATAACACATGCAGGGCTAATAGGGAGGCTGGGCTTCCACTTCAAACACTGGCTTTATGGTAAACGCTTGGCAGAGCGCACACACGCACACGCACACACACACACACACACACACACACACACGTGCACACACACAGAACAAATTTCTCACATTTAAACGTGCCATCCTCCCAACTAACAGCTTAAACAGACTTTGAAGTGCGTTCCACTCGTCCATTAATGGGAAACATTATTCAGGCAGTATTTGCAAGGAACTCTTTGCCAAAAAGCTTTACATTGGAAACTCAATCTGAAGAGCACACAGTCTGTCTGATCACAACGGTGCCGAGGACACAAAGCCCGCTCTCAAGAAGCTCAATGACACATGTGCCCGTTTGCAGACGCACAACACGTGCAATTTGAGTTATACACAGTAGGCCGATGCAGTGCGGTGAGGGTGAAATACTATAATTAATCAAGTTATTTAGTCTCCTGCGTGCCTTCCAGAGCAGACCTAATGAAAATCCCATCGTCATTATGGGTGGAGGGAAGCGGTGTAATTTGATTGAGGTTTTATGCTGGTGCAGGGCCCAGTTCCCCATCTGTGGTGGTCTGGAAGGAAAAACACAGCATGCTCTAATGTGAATGATTTCTCGCTAGGTTTTTGTGTCAGATGACTTATTGTATGGATTATGTAGAGTCAGCAGAGGGCAGGGCGGAGACACGCTGTAGCCATTTGAAAGCTGATATATTTTGTAAGGGCACAACACTCATGTTTTCATTTTGCAAAATGTTTACTTGGGTACAATCAAGCTTGATGTTGTTGTGCTTTTTTTTTTGTCCTTTTGTAGCGTGTGATTGCCATCCAGTTGGAGCAGCAGGGAAGACGTGTAACCAGACGACAGGCCAATGCCCCTGCAAGGATGGAGTGACGGGAATCACCTGTAACCGCTGTGCCAAGGGCTACCAGCAGAGCCGCTCTCCCATCGCCCCCTGCATCAGTAAGGCCGACGTGTACCACCGTTACACACAATGATTGGATCCAGAGAATTAATCCAAGTTGCGCAAGCAACAACCTCTTATGATGTAGGGCCTCTGGTACAACTTTCTAATGAAGGATACTTTATAGTTTATAGATAATTACCTGATAGATTTAATACAGCTTAATAGCCAGCACACCACTTGCCTCTTCTTTGTGGTGCAGGGAATCGAAGAAAATAAAATCAAATTCCCGCACACACATTCCACCTCTGCATTTGATTTATTTGTTGACATTTGGGTGCCAGGGACCTTTCTCAAGACACGTAATAGTGACTGTTATGTATCTTGAGAAAGCTTTCACCCCCAGAGGTGAAACACGTGTGCAGGAATTTTCTTTTCTTTTTTTAAATAGATTTACTTAAGGTCCCATAGTAATCATTTTCAGGTCTATACAGTTTATTGATGGTGACACAAAGCTAATGAGCTACAATCAGTGTTGGGCAAGTTGCTTCCAAAATGTAATACATTATAGATTACAAGTTACTGTTATCTGAGAGTAATAAGTTATATTACAATATTACTGTCTCTGAATTGTAATGCTTTACACTACTTTTGCATTACTTTTGAGTTACTTTAACCAGAATAACAGCAGAAGTATGCTTTGGCAGGTAGCTTGTGAATTTCACCACAGGATCAACAAAGTCTCCTCTTTATCCACTTTAATACATCATAATGTGTTCATAATATTTTGTATTAATCTGAATCAGCAAAGTAAATAAAGCTATAAAATATATAGGGAAGTAAAACGTACAATAGGCCTAATATACTCTAAATTGTGGTGGAGTAGAAGTATAAAGTAGGAGAAAATGAAAATACTCAATTAAAAGTACCTTACAATTGTATTGAAGTACGGTATAGTTACTGATAAAATGTAATGATATTTAAGTGTAGCAGGCCTAAACATTGATTCCAGACATGTTAATATCTGTCAGTTGCTCGGACACACAGCTGTCTGCTCTGACTTACCGTTACCTGCTGGGACACAGATGTTGTCTGTACCTGCCGGGACACAGATGTTGTCCGTATCGTACCTGCTGGGACACAGATGTTGTCTGTACCTGCTGGGACACAGATGTTGTCTGTACCTGCTGGGACACAGATGTTGTCTGTACCTGCTGGGACACAGATGTTGTCTGTACCTGCTGGGACACAGATGTTGTCTGTATCGTACCTGCTGGGACACAGATGTTGTCTGTATCGTACCTGCTGGGACACAGATGTTGTCCGTATCGTACCTGCTGGGACACAGATGTTGTCCGTATCGTACCTGCCGGGACACAGATGTTGTCTGTACCTGCTGGGACACAGATGTTGTCTGTACCTGCTGGGACACAGATGTTGTCTGTACCTGCTGGGACACAGATGTTGTCCGTATATACCTGCTGGGACACAGATGTTGTCTGTACCTGCTGGGACACAGATGTTGTCTGTACCTGCTGGGACACAGATGTTGTCCGTATCGTACCTGCTGGGACACAGATGTTGTCCGTATTGTATATTATCGTATGTAATATTACCAACATTTTATTTGTAATGCGTTATTATATTACTGCTTAACAGCAAAAAGGAATACATTGTGTTACTCCCAACACAAACTACAATAACTTCCTCCGTGTTGGACTCTCCGGCTCGCCATTCCTTCAAAGGTCAACTCTGTCAAGATGACCCTCTATTGGTCCACAATGGCTCTTCATGGGTCCTTTAGAATTAATTGATCGCTGTTTTTTTTTTTTTCACTTTTAAATTGCTGGTGTGACCCTACCTTAAAGCAAAGCTAGTTTAGCTTCGATAACAAAACCCCATCGACGATATCAAACCCTCAGAGAACCGCAGGACAGGACCTGAAAAGGACAGGACATGTTTGTAATTCATAAATTCATGGCTCGCACTCATTTCGTGTTATCTTTAAGATATTTTGGGTAGATATGTAGCTGTTCAAACCAGAGCCTGGATAAACAGAGCATTAGAGCTTGCCTAACATGGCCTTGTGTGCCTTCAACACCAGCTCCGTCTCACAATAAATCCCCAGAATGAGTCCAAGGGAATGATAGCTGATATGTTTATTGGCTGTATCTGCTGCCTGCAGATTCCAGGCCCTCGGCAATAAACGCCAGCGCCTCACAGAAACAGTGATGGGTCGCTGGTAGCTGCTTTCGCTAGGAGCATCAGGTAGCTGGCTGGCGTGGTCAGATAAGATAACAGTGATGTCTGGGAGGCGATGTACACGCTAACAATTGCCCACTATATTGCTGGGGTTGACGTATCTGATAAAGTTGTGTGTGTGGGGAAAATTTTGGACATGGCCTCTGTGGACTTGTTTGGCCAGAATCCACAACGATAATTTAACCTGCTGGTATAGGATTTCTTTAATTCTGTTGGAAGAGGAATAAATGCGGTGTAAACGTTGGAGGAAATAGGGGTTCTGGAAGAATATATTTGGTTTCTCGTATATTTTTGAGATAATGTATTTTGGTTTTAATAGCACGATATAACATTTTTGTGATATCTAATTCTCTGCCAGCTCCGACTTTTAACAAGACCCGCGGCCTTGGCTCTCTGTACCTTCAACATACCGCAATCAAGAGGGAGCGGAACATTAATAGGAAACTCGCAGTCTTGTTACACGTTTCCCGGCACATCTGTGTGTCAAAATCAGCTGCCATTAACGAGACATCCGATTAAATCCATCCCCAAGTATAATTCATATACGCTCTGAGGTTTTTCACATGGCGTAAAATTCTGCTCTTTGGAGAATAATCACAGGAAATTGAGCTACATGTGTTTCCCTGTCAGATAAGTTGTATTCTGTTTTAAACTGCAATATGATCACAATGTAAAGTCTATCCCTCTCTTTGTCGCAGAGATCCCAGTTGCATCTCCGACAGCAACGTACACCAGCTACGAGGAGCCGTCAGGTGAGTAACAGCACATATTCTGCTCATTCAACAACAATAAAACATAACATCTTTTGGATTAAAGCCATATTTTTATGATATGTTCTATTTTCAAGCACTGGCACAATTTAATTCTATTGCTCCTTCAATGTACTTTTTTGTTATTTTATTACCGTATCCTTTTTAATCACCGTGCTACTAAACTAAAATAACTGCTCCTTCATACATGTAACTACGTGCACATTTCTACACATGCATGTTTTTCCATCCATTCATAGCGCCAGGCCCTGACTAAACGCACGTCAGTGAGGTCTGAGTGCCGCTGATGTGAACTCCAGATATGTTGCCAGTGCTCCCTGCGGCCTCATTGCCTGTATTCCCAGCCGGCTCAGCACTTCGCACCCCCCCTCCCCCCCCCGGGTCTCAGCCCTAATCTGATTACATGCTTCATTTGCACCAGTTTGTATTTCAATCAAGGCCGGCTGCGCCGACAGTGAAGCCCTGCCCGACCCTATTGTATATGTGCTCTGACAAGGGTGTCCGTGTTGGACTGCTGACATTAGACGATACGCAACAAAAATATTTACCTGCAGCTTGACGCCGACCCAAACCGCTTTTTCAAGCCCTTCCACTGTCGCAGGCAAAATTCCAATAGAATAGATTAGACGTTTATTGCCGTTTGCACAGGTACAGGGCCATACAATTACATTGGACTTTTTGTGCATTGCTCTTGGAGTCAGTTCTACAAAAAAATATTAGAAATTCAATGCATTCAATACAATGGAAATATAAAGCTATATAAAATATAAAAGATAAATAAAATACAAAGTAGAAGAGCAACATAAAGACATAAAAAAAAGACATAAAAACAGCTGTGTAAGATAAAGTTATGATTGCAACAGTGCACTGGAAACATACAGCATATAAACAATATATCTGAATGAAATTACGAGTCTTGCTAGAGTTTGGGGCGCGCTCCCGTCGTCTCAATCGTAAAACTCTTTTTTCCCCCGCCTTGACGTTCCGACAAAAAACAAGTTTGATGTCATTGTAAGTTATAAGTTCTGGTAGTAAAAACGTCTAGTCTGTGACTAAAACCTCACTGACATTATGACAGATTGTCTTTAGATGTACGATGGTGTCAGACTTTTCAACGTCTCTTCAGAGTCTGGTTGGCGTTAGTGTCATGTCCTTTAACGGCTGATTATGATGGCTATTCATGAATGTAATTGACCAGCTAACAGGCTGTAAACCTGATATCTCAGCTGTTTAGGTTTTTTTTTTTATTTAATTAAAGTGTATCAGTTAGTCTTTATTACACTGATACAGGTCGAACAGAGTCACTTCTGATCATCAGTCAGTGTTGGACGAGAGTGGCGCCACTGACTTCATCCAGCTTTGTTGTGAGTCCCACTTCCTACTATAATGCCTGGCGAGGCTGTGTGGAGTTTGGATTCCTGTCAGAAAACTCCACACAGACACCACCCTCCAAATTAGGAGCAGTGTGGTCCCCCGGGGGACCCCGCAGAATGAACGTGGCACTGCTGCAGCGACACACAAAGGGGGCGTTTGTCCCCACAGCGGGAGATTGGACCTTAATGAGAGCGCTGGGTGTAATGGCCCAGTGCAGCGATTGCGCTTAGGGGCTAATGGGCAACGTCAGCTATCAAAGGGAGGTATGATAAAGGCCCCCAGGGGCCAGCGGGAGATAAAGACCACCCCCCCGCCCTAGGCACTTCATTTACATGGAAATCGGGCATGCTCGATATGGACTCGTCAAATTCATTTACTTTGGGATTTTCCTCTTTTCTTATTTCTCCCGCCACCCCAGAAAGCGGCCAGGCATTCCACCAGAAATGCTTTCTCTACATACGTGAATTCGATCCTCATCCCACGTCCCAAACTGCTTCTTCTTTTTTTTGAGAGAGAGAGAGAGAGAGAGAGAGAGGGAGGAGAGGGGCGTTTTTTTCTTCCTCAATCATTACCCAGGCAACCTCATTCACACAGAGTATAATGGGAAAGAAAGGGGAAGACTGGACAGAGGGCTGGAAGAAATAATGAAGTTTGTCCATATTCAGGCAAGCTGAAAGGTCCCCTCTCTCTCTCAACTGCTTCCCTCCTTTCTCTGCAGACTGCCCAGCCCAGCTTTCCCACCCCCTAGAAAAGAGCACAAGGCTTATTGCTCAGGGAGAGGCGGAGTGTGGGGTGGGGTGGGGGGGGGACACCAACACTCACAGATGATCTGGTTCCAATTTGTGTCAGTCAGTGGAAAGTGGGAGGGAACAAATGATTTCAATTTTTAGTTTGGCCTCTGGTCTCACCTCCAGCTCCCTCGTTATAAAAGATACGTGGCGCAGTGGCACCCTCGGCCGTCGATAAAGTCCGTCGTATCTGGTCTGGTGACGACTCTTGGCCCTGTCGCATTGAGTGTGTGCCCTTAGGCTGTTAATGCTGGTGCTCGTGTATACTTGCATTTAGTATGAATCGGTGTTGTTGACGTCTGTGTGAAATTATTGATAGATACACATACACATTGTGTGTAGATTATATTGACGGGATTATTTCCTGTCACATGCTGCCACTTTTCAAACCCCTGGAGGCTTTTTAGGCAATTCTCCTTCTTCACGTTTTTCTTGCAAATTCTACATTACATCTTTGTAATTTTTGACACGTGTAAATAAAGAAAAGAAACAAAAACTAAACTAAGTGACACACAGAACAAGAGCTGCAAAGATGAGTCGATTAGTTGTCAACTACTTCGTATACTTTATATTTTATTTTTGATAATCCATCGGTTTGAGTCATTTTTTTAATGGAAAAATTTGATTGCAGCTTGTTAAATGTGAATATTGTTCTAGTGTCTTCTCTCCTCTGTGACAGTAAACTGAATATCTTTGAGTTGTGGACAAAAACAAGACGTTTGAGGATGTCATCTTGGCCTTTTGGAAAACACTGATCCACATTTTTCATCATTTTCTGACATGTTATGGACCAAACAACTAATCGATTAACAGAGAAAATAATCAACAGCTTAATCAAATAATCGTTAGCTGCAGCTCTACGCAGAACAATTAGGCTCAGCCAGTGGTCGAGTGTTCACTTTCTCGCCTCCTGCGGCTGAGATGCTGCTCAGGGTGAAGCTAATTTTTCGGTAGGTCACTAGCTAATCCCCCCCCCCACACACACACACACACACACACACACTGTGACCTCCTCTTGTGCAGGGGCTTCCCCTGTAGCCTTCAGAGCTCTCACAATGCATGCCAGGACACTGACGAGCCGGGAGGAGCATAGTAAGAGCGTGTTGGCAGACACACGAGGATCTGTGTAAGCTATAACCAGTTTCACAGTGGCACTTTGAAGGCATCATAGAGACCCTGGGGGGCAGAAAGAGTGTGACGCGTGGTGCCGCATGTAAAGTCCATCCAGCTGGAGTCTGGCCTGATGATGCTGAAAAGCGTTTTCCCTGTCATAGGGAAGTGTTTTATGAGTCACAGGATGACCTTTGCTATCTAATTCTCCTCTTTCTTTCCCTGTCACCTCTTCTCCCTAGATTGTGAATCTCACTGCAAAGCGTCCAAGGGAAAGATGAAGATCACCATGAAGAAGTACTGTAAAAAAGACTACGGTGAGTGAGTCCAATGTGCAGAAATGTGCGCTGCCAGACGTCAGCCAGCAGTCAAGAGGTCCGATGTCTCAATTAATCTGAGACTCCGAGCAAAGCCAATCCACCGCGCGGTGCTGTTCTGTTTCTGTGATGTCTTACTCACACAGCCTCAGGCAACGTCCGCTAATACGGATCCATCTGCAAACATATCGTTTCTCTCCGCTGTGGGCTTCCATACGCACGAAGCAGACAGTTCCCACACCTGGAAACTGAGGTTTTAAAAAATAAATACAAATTTGACTGATTGTGTAGATAATCTTGAAGTCTGCACGGGGAAAACTGAGCTTTTTTTTTTTTTTTTAACACTGTCAGCCAACATTATGTCAGCTGCTCATTTTGTATGTTGAAAAAGCTGATCTGATCACCCAGTACTCGTGTGTTCGACATACTCTATCTCTTTTTTTCTGATGTAAAATAACTGCAAGAGTATGAAAAATATTATTCCAATAAAGAAATGTTACACAAATTTTCCCGTGTGCATGTAGTTCACGAAAAAAGGATGTTTATGTTGGTAAAAGCCCCAATTTAGACGCATGTTTCGAATACGCTGTATACATCTCCAGCGAATGTTCCTAAACCTGAAAAATACCGGCATTTCTTGTCTTAATCGGAATATCCTTTATTTTACATGACCCGTATCAAACTCAAAATATTGTCATATTTGGAATAATAGTGGGATATTAGTGTGTATGTAAACAGTCATTGTTAGGATGAGTCAGCAGCTAGCATTTACCCTCTCTCTCTCTCTCTCTCTCTCTCTCTCACCCCCTCTCTCGCTCTCTCCCCCCTCTCTCTCCCCCCCTCTCTCTTTCTCTCTCTTACCCACCTCTCTCTCTCTCTCTCTCACCCCCTCTCTCGCTCTCTCCCCCCCTCTCTCCCCCCCCCTCTCTCTCTCTCTCTCTTACCCACCTCTCTCTCTCTCTCTCTCTTACCCACCTCTCTCTCTCTCTCTCTCTTACCCCCCTCTCTCTCCCCCCCCTCTCTCTCCCCCCTCTCTTTCTCTCTCTCTCTCTCTCTTACCCACCTCTCTCTCTCTCCCCCCTCTCTCTCTCCCCCCTCTCTCTCTCTCTCTCTCCCCTCTCTCTCTCCCCCCTCTCTTTCTCTCTCTCTCTCTCTCCCCCCTCTCACTTTCTCCCTCTCTCTCTCCCCCTCTCTCTCTCCCACCACCTCTCTCTCTCCCACCCCTCTCTCTCTCTTTCTCTCTCTCTCCCACCCTCTCTCTCTCCCTCTCCCCACTCCCCCTCTCTCTCCTACCCCCTCTCTCTCTCACCCCCTCCCCCCCTCTCTCTCCCACCCCCTCTCTCTCTCACCCCCTCCCCCCCCCTCTCTCCCTCTCCCGCCACCCACCCACCGCTGCCCACCTAGAGCCAGGTTCACTCTGAGGATTCTCCCTGTTAAAATGACCTTCCGTTATGATTTGACTCTATAAATAAAATTGAATTAAATTACAGTCATATGCTAGTAGACATATACTGTCACCACAGGCAGTCAAAACACCTGTAGCGTGTGATCGGCTGGTGTAAAACACAGATCCCAGAGAAGGACGGAGGCAACAGAACAGAGCTTTAGAGGTGCTGAGAAGGTGGATGTTGTGCCCTTTGTACAGAGCCAGAGTGCCTGTTTCCAGTCTTTGTGTCAAGCTAAGCTAATCTACTGCTGGTTCCAGCTACATATTTAGGGTGCAGAGATGAGAGTGGCACATACATTTTCTCATCTAACTCTCGGCAGGAGAGCAAACCGTATTTGCTCAAGTGTTGAACTATTCCTTTAACGGAGTAGGGTTTGAGGATTAGGATGTGTGAATCATTTTTAATTTGATCACCAAGATGTGTTGTCTATCCACTGCAAATAAATGTACTGAGTAATACATAAGCCTGTCCCCTCCCCCCCCCCCCCCCCCCCCCGCCCTGCAGCACCTCTTCCCTGCTCGGTCATAGAAGAGTCAAAGTGTGGATGTCTAAACTGTGGTAGACGGACCGGACCGCACACGTATGGTGAATACGCTTTGTCCAACTCGGTGAGCCTGAGGCTTTCGGCAAAACTTTTAGACGTTTAAAGAGCAAATCCCAAACTGATAAGAGAAGCCAAAACACACACACAGTAATCACATTATGTCGTCAGTGAATATCCAGAGAACAAGTGGTGCAGCTGAAATACATTTAATGTTGTAGTGCCAGGTAAATAAACATCATACAACAGGGTCTGAAATGATTTATTAAAACGCTGGTACCACCAGAATAAAGCTGTGTCTTATCAATCAACCACTGGGAAGAAGACGGAGATTTGATTGCATGGTGATTAATGTTAGTTATATTTCAAACAAGAACCACAACAAAGGAGAGTATTATACCTGTAAATCCAACACATATAAATACACAAATACATTTTTCATTGCACTGTCCCACTGTGAAGCTCTGCTTTCACTCACATGGCAAATGATCCACTGCGATCTTTGGATGATTTTCTGCACCATTAATCATAGCAATATAATAGTTGATCTGTTACCGGTGGATCCACATCTGTAAAGCTCAGAGACACAAAAACACCTTTGAGGCAGATCCAATGGTACACAGGATATAGTCTCCTCTCAGCCAAGTTTTTGCAAGTATTGTATCTCTAAAACCACAATAAGTGTGTGCTTCTGTAAATAAAACCTACATTTTTCTCTGTTAAAAAACGGCTCCACTAGAACCCTTGTAGCTCCCCTCGTGTTGATTTCTTTCAGACGTGCCTAACTTGTCTCTGATTCAAAATCATCATTGCTGAAACTTCATCGTTAGAGGCTTTAAACGGCATCCAACTGAAAACCCGCCAAACTTATTTTACTCCCCTCTTACAGTTGAGTCGACAGTAAATCAGTCCATTTAAAAAAAATATTTTTTTGCACTTTGCTAGGAAGCCAAACTCAGCAGTGATTCATATTTCCCATGATTTAAATCTTAATCATCAGCGCTGAGACGGGCTCTGCATCTATATATCAGTCAGGCGGATTCAAGCAAAGCGGGCGGTTCCTGTTGCTTTTCTCTGAAGTTCCTCACAAAAAAAAAAAAGAGTCAGTGGAAGCAGATGATTCGGCTTCGGCAGTATGGCAGACATCATTTCTTAGCGTGCATTCCCCTCTGCCTCGGCCTAATTCATTTCTCAGGCCTGTCGCCTCGCTTTTGTGGGGCTTCAGAGTCTCCTCTCTGTTCTTCGGGGGCCACAACCCCCATGTGTGCGCGATCATGTGGGGGGGGGGGGGGGGGGGGTCACGGGAAGGGGCCCCTCTGTTTAAACACAGTTGTGCGCTCTGCCGGCACGGAGCATTCCTCGGGGCACAAACAGGTGGTAAATTAGGCAGACGGTGACGGATTGCCACCCCCGGAGAGAAAGAAATATGTTTTGTTTATTCAATTTTTGTTTTTCATCACTGGCGTAGCTACGGAGACGGACGACACAAAGGGATTATATTCTCGCCTGACACCCTCCTCTGCACACACGCACCCTCCCTCTCCCTGCCACCGGGAGGACAATGACTCAAAAGGGCCGCGTGTTTACCGACGCTCCGGGATAGCGCTCAAAGGCAGGGCCCCCCCAGACTCCGTGGTCACCCCTCTGTGCTCACCCAAGGGTAACAGGGCCCTGATCATTCACTCAGCTGATAACCAGAGGGGACAGGGGCCTCAGTGCGGTAATTAAGCGAGCTCTAATTTCATTAGCCCTTGTAGCCCTTGCTTGTTGGTGGCATGCCGTGTCAAGCTGCAGCACACTACCCAAAGAAGATAAACCCGGCTGGAGGTTTGGCTCATGACGGAGGCTGGGTTGGCAGCCATTGTGCACCGAGTTCAGGACCATCTCGCACTTATCTCCTCTCTCTCACCGTCTCACCAAAACACTGTCAGCATGCACCATTTTGTAATAGATTGTATGACCCGGTGCTCTCAGGCTCTCTCTGCTGTCTGTTTAGCTCAAACCAAGTGGCAGAAGGTGTGTGTGGATTTGTGTGTGTTTAAACACACTGCACAGAGTGAGAACATACTTGACAAAGAAAGAAAGAAAGAAAGAAAGAGGAAAAAAGAGGCAGACACTGACAAGAGATACTGGACGCTGTAACCGAGTCTCCTCGGAGAGCGCTATCTGCGCTGGATTCTCACGCTGCGAAGTTGGATGGAGCTCTGGGAGCAGAACCCGGATAGCTCATGAGGTCGGAAACACATCCCGATTCTCCTGGAACCTTTTTTTTTCTGTGGCTGGGAAGACAAATAGTGGCCCCTCCTGCCTCCCCCTCACACACCCTTTATGTGTCTGGATGAAGGAGAGGGCTGCAATGAATGGCAGGGCTGTGAGAGCTCGCTCTACTCAGCCCAACAAACCTTCATTCTTCTGAAATTGTGTGCAATTTGCTCACACCATGCATTGACACACACACACACACATACTCAAACACCCCTCTCCTCCGGTTCTCTTCGGTCTTGGCAGTCATTTCGGTTCGACTGACAAACACTGAAAGTGATCATGTTCAGCCAGAAAGGCAAAGAAAAGGCTAGCCTGCCTAGCTTTCTGATTGAAATGAGAAGGAAATACATTTTAATTATTATTACAGAAGTATTTGGTTAACCGTTCCCCCACAATGTGCAGAGGGTGTTCTCACGAACCATTCATACATATAGCTATGAAAGGTAAGGCACTGTAATTCGTGTGTATTTCACGTATTTATTACTGTATGCACCACATTGACTGCTGCTATATGAGACCGCACAAAAACACGTAGGGAGGAGGCGTTTGGCTCCTAAAACACAGGGCTTTCAAGCAGGGGAGCTGAGTTCATATCCCAGAAAGAAGTTAAGGAGAAAACACAACAAGTCTTTCACCCAGGAAACAGGTGTTTGTGTCCCGGGAGTACTACTTAAAGTACTACTTAAAGGGACAATCTTTTTTTCTAATCTTAACTGGTGGTTGTGGTGCCTGAATTTAACCGTTGTCGCCGCAGGACGGTCACCTCCTGTCGGCTAAATATAACTGCAACGGCCTCTGAAATGACCGGCGTCTCACAGTGCTCTGTACCCGGCACACGCTCACCTTTTCTCGGCTAAATTTAGCCGTAAAGAACGCTAAACTTAACTGTCATGTGACCGGCCGTCATTTTCGTCATACGAACCGCGTTTATGAGAATGCGTTGCAATGTGAGATCCCTTGTGTGTCGAACACAAACCACAGGAATTGCCTAATCATTAATTGTTAAAAAGAAATTACACTTGTTGATTGATTGAAGATGAATAGATAAATATAAGATTGTATGATTGTTACACAACCAACTGATTAGGTGCATCTTGAGTCTTTCCCATCATCTAATCCGAGTGGACCCCCCCACGCACAGACACACACACACACACACACTTAAACGTTAATAGCACATTCCTAGCTAAACCCACGGGGTAGAGCACTTCACTTCAAGCACAGATTAGCTTCGTGGCTGTTGAGCTGTTTGCCTCTTGTTGCAATCACCGTGATGAGGTAATTGCTGCTTCATCGGACTGGAGAATCCGTGCAGGGGAGCTTCTGCGAACGGAGCTTTAGTCATTTCCTGGTATGAAAATATCTGCTATAAGTGGTGTTCCAATAGTTACCAGGTTTAGCGGGATTTAGCCTGAGGTTGTCGATGTTCAGAGTCCAGCTTAACACCTGATAGAACAGTTGGAAAGGTTATATTGTTAGCAGATGTGATATTTGTTCTATATATAAAAAAAAAATCTCTTTTGGCCATTTATTTTTTTGGAATAAAACAGCTGATATCACCTCTTCCTCCTTAAACTCTGAGTACCTGAAGGAAAGGTTCTAGGCCTACTACTAATAATCATAATAATCTTTATTTATAGAGTACTTTTCAAAGTCCACGTTACAAAGTAGGCTACTATTAAAAAAACAGCAAAGTGAAACAGAGCAGTCATAAAAACATCAGGTTTTAAAAAACAGAAGAAAAAAAAGAATGAAGACTATTAGGTGTATACAGTCTGTACAGTGTAGGTAAGAATAGTAAAAACATTTCAAAATAAAAGTATGTTTTAACATTCCTGTTGTCCTCGGGTCAAATTTGACCCATTTTCAAAAAGTTTTTATATCAAAAATGTGGGTTTCTTTCAACCAAATGTTTAGAAGAAATAACATGGATGGCTCGCTGCAACGCTCTTCACAAGTTGTATTCAATTTCATAGCATTTTAGTAATTTGTTTTTATATATATATATATATATATATAAGAACGTTAAAAAGTGACAAAAATGTCAAAAGGTGCAGAAAAAAACCTTGGGAAAAAGTGACAAAAACTCTGAAAAAAGTGTCAAAAAAATCGGTGGAAAAGCAACAAAAGTGTCGAAAAAAGATGTCCAAAACGTTGAAAGAAAAACAAAAAGTTGCACGGTCGACGGGAAGACAACAAGGTTAAGAAGAGACTCCTCGGGCCGATTGGTCCAGAGCCTCCAGCCTGTTAGAGAAATGTTTCTCTGCCCCTCACGTGGAAGCGTGCTTTCAGACGTTCTCCGCCAGGAACCTTTGTGCTCGCACAGGGAGCGCTATGGCAACTGTTGCTGTAATAGGGAGTATGCTCAGGAGCACAGCAAGGAAAGGTCAAAGGTCAGAGATGAGGGGAGGGGGGCTGTGACACGCAGCAAAGTCAGCAATTTCTGTGTCATGTTTATACAGGAGGTTTTATTGGACCTTTTATACAATGTTGTATAAAAGTGGCATCTGCCCGTGTGCTGCCTCAGACAGATGGCAACACTTTAAAAAAGCAGGTGTTATAGTTTATGTTTATGTCAGTGGTTCTCAAACTTCTCTTGTCCGATGTGATTTAACACTATTAACAATATGAAAGTAGAGATCATTACATAATTGTTTTCATACCGCTGAGCTGTTTGCATTCCGCTTGGAGTCACAATTCTTTTTTGATTTTTAGTTGTCCCGTTATGAATCTACGTATTGTTGCTGTTGTTGTCCTGCAGGCTTTTCTCATGAACCCTTCTTCCATAGAGAAGCAGTGCTCTGCCATTTGTATTTATTCAAAGTACTTATTGCTGTATGCCCCACATTGACTGCCGCGGTATAAGAGCGTGAAGATCCGCACAGGGAGGAGGTGGGAGTGGATGGAAGGGTCCTAAAACATTGCGCTTTCAAGCGGGGGAGTGGAGTCCATTACCGCTGTCGTAATGTCCCCTTATGTCTCATTGAGATACAGATCCGTTACCCGATCTGGCAAACTTGCGTAGTGCGGTTATAGCCGGTAGAGGGCCGCAAAGCGAATGCTTGATGAACCACTGAAACGATTTTGGAAACATTATTTTAAGGTACAGAAGAATCTTTGGTATTGCTGTAAGGGGAAAACACACGAGACTTTCACCCAGGAAACGGGTGCTCATGTCCCAGGACTGCCACTTACGGAGACCGGTGTTTTAACCCAAAGCACAATCTTTTTTAAGTCGTTTTGATGTTTAAACTTAACCGTCGTCGCCTTTTGTCGGCTAAACTCAACTGCACAGGACGCTGAAACGACAGTCGCCTCGCGGTGCTCTGTACCCGGCTCACACTCAGCTTTTGTCGGCTTAACTGTCGGCACTTTTTGGTCCTACACGTCCTGCGTCACAGACGCACCCCCGGTCCACCTCGATAATTACGCCGGCAATAGCAAACTAAAATGGCGCCGACACTCACCCGTGGAAGAGGCCGAGTCAGTCCAATGAGCGGCTCCGTAGCTTGCCAGCTATGTGGATATTTTTACCCAGGGGTACAAGTAGCTCTGGTTGGGTATCACTAGCAAATCCTCCATCATAACAGCAATGCTCCAAGGTCCAAACACACCTGGCTTTTAAAGGTTATGGGAGATGACTCTCTGATTGGTTGATTGCATGTTACGCCCAAAACACACCTCTGATTAATGAAGACACTAAGTACAACCCTTTAGAACCATGCGGCCGGTGCACGGACCCTTTTTTCCGCCGTGAAACTACCAAAAGTGGATTAGGACACGCCCTAAACGCACCTGCGCCACGCGCTTCACGCCGTGCGCTTAGATCGTTAAAATAGGGCCCTGTATGTTCATGTAGGTGATTCAACCCACTTTTCTCTTCTCCTCCATTAGCTGTCCAGGTGCACGTTCTGAAAGGAGACAAGGCCGGCGAGTGGTGGAAGTTCACCGTCAACATCATCTCCGTCTACAAACAAGGCGAGCACCGCATCCGCCGCGGCGACCAGCTGCTGTGGGTGCGCGCCAAGGACGTTGCCTGCAAGTGCCCCAAGATCAAGCCCGGGAGGAAGTACCTGCTCCTGGGCACAGACGACGATTCCCCCGGGCAGAGCGGCGTGGTGGCGGACAAAGGAAGCCTACTCATCCCGTGGAAGGACCTGTGGGGCCGCCGGCTGAGGAAGTTCCAACAGCGTGACAAGAGAGGAAAGTGCTAAAAGTTTCGCTGGAGAGGAGAGAGAGAGAGAGAGAGAGAGAGAGAGTGAGAGAGGAAGGTGGAGAAAGACAGCGTCTCCACTGGGATGAGTGCAAGAAAGAGGAGAGGATGAATGAAAAATAAATAAACTGGAAGAATAAAAGCTAGAAAGACGCAGGTGAAAAGTAGGAGAGATGGGGAAATGACTGAGTGCTGCTGCTCTGAGTTGGAGCGAAGAGATTAGTGTTTTTAGGAACTTTTGGGAAGGAGCTCATTCTACTATTTTTGTTTCCGTTTGTCTTTCAAGGTTTTGTTTTGTTGTGTAATTGCAGAGTTTGCACCTAATGTTACAGATATGTCACACCTTGACTGTTTTACCCATGATGCCGTTGTTGTTTTTTTTTTACAGTCCCTTATTTAGTTGATTTAAAGATCTACCGTATCGCCCTTCTTTTGTATTTTAAGAGGATCTATTTCCACTGTGCTGTGTAAAGCAATATCTAGTTAAAAGAAGAGACATTTCTCAGCATTGAGGGACTCCACTCGTGTATGATAAGTTGCTCTTGTAAGCTGCCAAACTTTGGATAAACTTTTTCAACAGCTGAAAGTGAAAAATTGTGAAATTATTCTGCGGAAAACCTAATAGGTGCCATCTTGCCTGAGAGCTCCTCTTCTCGTATGTGAGTGAAAGAGCTGGTGTTGCGGGAACAAAACGCCATAATGATCCTCTGCCCGTTCTGTGTAAAAATCGTATGTCACATCCCAAGCAAGTCTCTGCTCGGCGCTTATCGATGTATCAACAGTATGTTGTGGTCGTGACCTCTGCAATGTAAAGTAACCACACGTGCAGACGTACATAGACTTTATTTTTAGTAGATGATGCCGTAGCATCGACTAGATGTACTGTAGAGTAGACGTGTCAACCATGCACTTATTTTTAGTAGTCACATGTTTAGAGTGGCATCCAAAAAGAAGAAGAAAAAACATACTGTACCATATGATGCAAAAAAGTTGTATAGTTCAAACCCTGCTTGCCTCACTGTTGACCGGTCTGTATGGACTGATGGTCGACTACATGCACATAATATTCCAGTTTTTGCCATTATTCTGAAAAAGACAATATTCCGACTAATATGTTTATATGGCTAATGAAAGGGATTATTCCACTAATGTTCACGTTTACATGCAGCCGTGCAAAATAGGAGTGTTCCACCGGTGGTGGACTTGTTCGACTGTGCGAAAGCAACCTCCCTCTTTCATTCCTTCAACCACCTTCTGTTGATATGCAAGTCTTTCATAATGTAAGTAGCTGTAGCTTTTCTTTTGGCCATGCATCTCTACCTCAGCCTTACAATCTGTTGGCTGGTTGGTTTGTGTATAGTCTATATCCACTTCCGAGATTGCTCCGGTGCCGCAGGAAATTCTCCCGGATGCATGCCTTTTCGCCGATGTCCGTCACCTTCCGCTTTCTTTGTGTTGGCGTTCTAAACTCCGGTGGATTTCTGAGGACTCTGGTTAACTGCTCCTCAGATCTCTGCAGGGTAAATCCAGACAGCTAGCTAGACTATCTGTCCAATCTGAGTTTTCTGTTGCACAACTAAAACAACTTTTTGAACGTACACGTTTCACCAAAACAAGTTCCTTCTCGAGGCTATTTTGCAGCGGCTCTGTGCGGCGCTTGGCACCACCCATGTCGACTGTGATTGGTTTAAAGAAATGCCAATAAACCAGAGCACGTTTTTCTCCCATCCCAGAATGCTGTGTGGACTAGCGAGACCCTCCTTTGCAGCCCTGTGGACTCCACAGCACTGCAGAGGAAGGTCTGGCAAAGTGAGACTAGTTTGTCTATAACAACCCTAGCAACGCACAGAGCTGCCTGTAAGCCGTAAACAGGCAAGAGGCCGTACACTGTCGCAACCTGCAGTAAAAACCCTGATTGAGACGCAGTTTCTGAATGCGCTGTATACACGTCCAAAGAATGCTTCTACAACCCGAATAATACCGGCATATCTCACATGTCTTAATCAGAAAATGCTATATTCGTAAAAAGGCCTTATGCCGACCAACAGCTTTTCAAGCGATTCCACTGTCACAGACAAATTTTTGCTAGAGTTGGGGCGCACTTCCTTGTTTGGTGTAAGGTTGTGGTCATAAAACTCAGTCCGAGCTGTCTTAAGTTAGTCTTTTTCCCTTCTTCACATTAGGACAAAATCAAACGAGTTTGATGTGTTTGTGTGATATTATCATGAGTTTGAAGTCTTGGTAGTAAAATCTTCTAGTCTGTGACTAAAAACTGTGATATTATGACAGATTGTCTTTAGATGTGTCAGACTTTAGTCCTTTCAGAGTCTTCTAGTGTATGGTAGGCATTAGTCGGAATATACTGTTTACATGACCTGTATCAAATTCGGAATATTGTCGGATAAATTCGGTATAATAGTGGAATATTAGTGTGCACGTAAGCATACTCAGAACCAACCCTGTTCAAGAATGTAGTTTTAATTATCTCATAAAGGTCTAAATGTAAGTTAGATGACCCAAACATATACAAGTAAGCTCTTACAAGTGAGAGAACTGATGAAGTAAAGCATCTTGCGTCGTTAAAAAAAAAAATAAAGAAATAAAAAATAGACCTATTATGCGATCCTCATACCACTGACGTAATGCATGCTCACTCTTTTACTGTAGCTGCCTGATAGCTAACAATGATTGTGAATTATGTACACATTTCATTTGTATACGGTATTCAGTGTTGTGGGAAAATAACCTGTGGAGTGATAAAATATCACAGATGTTTATTGTACAGTGCGTTCAGCACGCTGTGTCAAATGTTCGTCACCTCAAAGCGACTTTTTGAGGACTGGATTCCATTATCAAGCTACTTGGTACTCAAGAAAAAAAGGCATGACCGATTGTCTACGTGTTATATAGCTGTATAGTATTACTTTATTTTTTTTTTTGTTGAACATTAACTAGCTCTATCTCCATGTGAACTTAACCAGAGTTTTAAATACTAGAGGTTTAATAAAAGACACGGAAATAAGTAAATGTGAGAGAAATGTCTCCCAGATGATCACACGCTCTCTCACGAAGAATCAGTTTACATGTCACAAAATAAAATATTAACACACACACACACACACATAAATACAAGAGTACACTTCAGTACTCTGTGCATCATACTGTATGTATTTGAAAACTACAACGCACTTCTAGAGTCTCTGCCAACGCATTTGTACGGACACATTTCGACCTGTTTTTCAGGCGTGTTGCAGAACCCAGACTTCTGCTCTCCATGAATATTATATCTGAATAATTATCTGCTCGTGTTTATACATCGGCTTGTAAATGTTGTTTAGCAGTGTCCATTGCAAATGGTTTGTGTAATGTCTTGTAATACTAATATATTATGTTTATCACAAATGAATATATTTAATGACACATGAAACTATGTGGCTTTTGTGGTTTTTATGTTTGATCTTTTTATTTTTTACCTTTTTTTTTGCATTTGAATTGTAGATGGCTGTAATGAAAAGTATTGATAATTGTTTGACTATTGAACAGCCGGATAGAACTGAAAATTAATTCATCTGAAATAAAGCTGTAAAAACAAAACAAATTGATTCCAGCTAAAGTGACATTTTTAGTTCTTTTCTCTTCCTACAATCAAAAACTGTCATTACTTTTAAACCTCGCAACATGCAGATATTTAAACTACTGTGATTGCATTTACAAAAAACAATGTGGTTCGATTAGGGGTATCATAATGTTGAAATTAGATTTTGATTATCCCAATCAACAGCAGGATTAGTGATTTATCCAGTATTTTATTTCTCTCTCCGCCTCGCCTACTTGCACATATCTAAAGAAAAAAAACAAACGCGTAGCTTAACGACCGCTAACATTTAGCTAAAGACACAGTGTAACGTTAGCTTAACGACCGCTAACATTTAGCTAAAGACACAGTGTAACGTTAGCTTAACGACCGCTAACATTTAGCTAAAGACACAGTGTAACGTTAGCTTACCGGCTGGTAGCATTTAGCTAAAGACACAGTGTAACGTTAGCTTACCGGCTGGTAGCGTTTAGCTAAAGACACAGTGTAACGTTAGCTTACCGGCTGGTAGCGTTTAGCTAAAGACACAGTGTAACGTTAGCTTACCGGCTGGTAGCGTTTAGCTAAAGACACAGTGTAACATTAGCTTACCGGCTGGTAGCGTTTAGCTAAAGACACAGTGTAACGTTAGCTTACCGGCTGGTAGCATTTAGCTAAAGACACAGTGTAACGTTAGCTTACCGGCTGGTAGCATTTAGCTAAAGACACAGTGTAACGTTAGCTTACTGGCTGGTAGAGTTTAGCTAAAGACACAGTGTAACGTTAGCTTACCAACTGGTAGAGTTTAGCTAGAGACACAGTGTAATGTTAGCTTACCAGCTGGTAGCATGCAGCTAAAGACACAGTGTAACTTTAGCTTACCAGCTGGTAGCATGCCGCTAAAGACAGTGTAACGTTAGCTTCCCGACTGGTAGCATGCAGCTAAAGAGACAGTATAACGTTTCCTTACCGGCTGGTAGCATGCAGCTAAAGACACAGTGTAACGTTACCTTACCGGCTGGTAGCATTTAGCCAAAGAGACAGTGTAACATTAGCTTACCAGCTGGTAGCATGCAGCTAAAGAGACAGTATAACGTTACCTTACTGGCTGGTAGCATTTAGCCAAAGAGACAGTGTAACATTAGCTTACCAGCTGGTAGCATGCAGCTAAAGACACAGTGTAACGTTACCTTACCGGCTGGTAGCATGCAGCTAAAGACACAGTGTAACGTTAGCTTACCGGCTGGTAGCATACAGCTAAGGACACAGGGTAGCGTTAGCTTTCCTGTAGCCTGCAGTTTGACTTTTCCAGACAACTTGGTCATTGCCAGAGTTGGAGATAATGGAGAAACAACAGAACTGGAACTGGTGTGGCAACATTTAGCCTTCCCCGTCAGGGAGTTTTGGAAACAAACAACCAACAGTAAAGCGTGTGGGCTCTGAAAGGACATCATGGTACATTCAGGTGCCCCTTGTTAAAGTCATATTGCATTCATTGCATCTCGTAAGTTAAATAAATAAAAACAAATCGTGACCCTAAGATCAAAAGTCAAATCGAATCGTGGATTTGGAGAATGTGACACCCCTAGCTCCGATACCATTTAGAGGCACCGGTACTTTTTAATTCACAGGTTTTGTCAGTTGTAATTGTAGAAGCCCACAGAGTGTGAAATAATTAACACTACAAAATATAATGACTCAATGATATAATGACTCAAATAAAACAATTGCCTACCGGAAATCACACAAACATGCGGAAAACACTTTAGATTACTGCACAAATCACAGTGTAACTATTTAGTATACAGGGTAGTAATAGTATACTTATTAAGTATGCATACTGTATGTACAATGTATGTAGACATAAGACATAAAAAAAATATTCACACTGAAATTTGTGAGCAGTTGTCTAATTTATAACATTTTTCATCTGCTGAAATACAAGGTGCAAGCGTGGAAGTGATAAGCTCAGCGGACTCAAGGAGCACTTTTATGCACAATACAACAATAATTAAACACTTTTGAAAGAATAAATCAGAAAAAAATAATACACTACCTTTACTTTGATGTAATGATGTTCACGTTCCTCATAAAATCTGTGAATTCTCAAAAGGGGACGTTGTCATTGTGACATAAACAATGTGAAACCAAGAGTTGAGCAAGTAAATGAATTAAAACATAAACTTCTGCCAAAGAACTTCAACCCTGTCCTGCAGCGCAGCTCATCATTTGTGTTGGATCCCGAGCCTCTACAAACTTCACAGACAATAAGGACTGGCTGTACGACTGCTATAATGCAGGCATATTACTAAAAGGGTGATATCACCAACGCGTCTAATCCAAACCGCAGATGTTATTGTTGTAGCTGGGAGGTTTTGGCATCAGTGGAAAGCCCTTAACTTATTCCTGTGGGAGTTTTTCACACAAAAACACAATTCTGAACCGGCTCCAAATGAGCGTCCATCTGTCTTGGCATGAGGACGGGGGATTGATATACTGCTCCCACAATGCCCGGTGCAAAATACTCCAAAGGGGCCGACCAATTACACAGTCACTGCTGAAAGCTTAAGCTGTGTTCTCCATTAAAGGCCACCAGGATTATTACCCATAAAACCGCTCTAACTATTGGTAGATGGAGGAGAGAAAGCGAGGGATGTTTAACCCAAGTCCTCCAAACCATACGACGATTGGCCGTTTGTTCCTACCCTTTAATACGACCCACAAGAGCAGATGTGCTCATATCAAGGGCCGATTTTTGCCCTTAATTTGATCCTGGCACCCCTAAAAAATAATTGCTGTGTTTATCTATTGTGAGCTGCTTTGGGAATATCTCGGCATCGTGAAACTAACCCTGAATCTAGATGCGGAGAATCTGAGCTGATTTTTCAGAAAATAGTGCTTGTTATAAATCTCTAATTTTCAAAAGTTATTGATACTGCATTTTCCATGGATAAATATCCAATTTCATTTGTAATACAACCTCATCTTTGTAGTAATGGCCCTATGGTTTAGCATTAAAGTAAATTTTCTTAGAAATGTTGTTGCCTTTCTAGTTACATAGTTCAGTGTTTCCCCTATCATTATGGTCCAAAATGATGTTAAAATGCACAGTTAGCACAGTAGAATAACGTTTACAAAAATTACTTTAAAAGGGTGCCAGGCACCCCCAAAGCTCTGATCCTAAAATCGCCGCTGACGGGACATCCGGCAGAATTTCCGGCGGCAATGGAGCAATCCTGGAAGTCGAACATCGTGGATATAGACTACTGCCTTGGTGACTTCACGGGGACCGAAGCAGTGTTCGCAGTTCCCCTCTGTGACGCCACAGCCTGTTTATGTTTGGTATAATTAGCATGTTTGCTAAGGTGTTCTACTCTAAAGTCTGCCCGACGTACTTTGCAAAACGCATGGTGTTTCGTGACGTGGCTAACGTCTAGAAACGGAAAGGTCTCGCGCCAAGAGGACAGCAATTTTGACAGATACTTTTTCTTTTCAGGAGTTTCTTTCATCTGTTTTCAGTGCAGTTAACTCTGACTCGAATGTGAGCTTGAACGTGACAAGTGAGGCACGTCAGGCGGGTTGTCAGGTAGTACCACGACGTCCTACAGTATGGAGCATATATATACATACATATATATTCATATATATATACATGTATATGGTCTGGACAGAAACCTTTAAACACACAATTAGCGGGACAAATTACCAATCGGGAGCAGGGCAGGAGAAAGGGTTAGAAGTAGGGAGAGTGTTGGCAAGTTTGTCATTCAGACCCTGCAAGATGTGAACTGTGAATTTCACCTCTGCTTATTAAGGCCGACTGTTGCACACAAGCAAGCTCTCTGTGATTTCTCTCATGATTTGGGCGGGATGGGAGAGTTGAAAAGAGATCTGGGTGTGTGTGAACTTACCTCTCAGTACGTGCCAAGATGAAGCTGGAACAACAAACATGATATGACCGAAAGCTTTCGGCCTTCGTGATTCGGTTCTACAGATCTTATGTTGAATCTGCCCTGACCTTCTCCCTTCGCTGTTGGTTCGGAAATCTGCACTAAACAGAGTTGTGAAGATGAGCAACAAGATATTGGGTGTCCAACAGTGCACATTATCAGGCCTGTTCCATGGACAGATAGTCAGGAAAGCTAATGCTATTTGTTCCGACAGTTCCCAGCCCTTATTCCCTGAATGTCAGTCCTTGCCGTCTGGCTCCTGTCTAAGATGTCCATCTGTACAACAGGTACAAGTACTCCTTTATACCTGCAGCCATTTCCTTCTTGAATAGGGGTCAGGGGAAGAGTCTTCATTCAACTCTTCTTGGCTACCTCATTACTTCCTCCTATCCTTTTTTTTTCTTTATTCCTTGGTTGGTTATATATTCTAGTCTGTTGACTATGTATTGAGGATGTCAGAAACGTTGATAAAAGGGGCTGGTGATGTAATGTAATGGATGCGTAATGCGTAATGTTGTTGACGATGGTCGTTGTTGATTATATTGTGTCAACTTTGTAGGCTGATGCACTTTTTCCTACCCTATGACTTTGATGCTGCTATCCATGCACCTTGTACTGGTATTTATTTGTCCAGTGTTCCAGTTGGACTGTGTGTAGAACTTGAGTGTCTTGTGTGTGTTTGTACTTGCTGCACACCTAATCACCCTTCGTGGGACACAAATAAAGTTGAAGTTGAACTTCATACTACGCAGAGTGGACCGAATGCAAGGGGGTCAGGTTTCCATCAGCAGCAGCATCAAACTTGGAACTTTCCACCCGGATGAATCCCCTCCAGTCTCACCGCTGCCATTGTGTCCCTGTTAACGGAGACAGTTCTCCTCGGAAAACAAAGTCAGGCAGGGCGGCGCTGCTGATGCGACACGCTGAGGTTGTCCTGAGCTGTGGTGGCAGGACGGCCCTCTGCCCTCTGATTGTCTGCTGTGCTGACAGCTGCCAGGAAATGGAAACAGCAAGTGGTTGAGTGAAATGGCTTAAACTCCCATGACATGTATTCAATACGTCTGCTGTTGCGGACAGGATGGGAAAAAAAGACCCTGATATCTTTGTCAGATTGGGCCCATAAAAACATTTGGAGGATCTGAATTTATGGCCTTTTCCTTATTGTTACTTACCCCCTTGTTTTTCCCTGAAAGGTAAGCGGTGTGTTATGCGGAGTGTTACGAGACCGCTGCGGCGGTCTGCAGCGTTGAAACAACATCACATCAGGGATTGTGTGACTTCCACGCGTTTAGCTGCGTTTTATAACTCTGTGGGGACACTTAAGCCCTATTCGCACGGGACTAAGCATTACCAGGAGACAGTGATGGACTGGGATCAAAAAACGGCCCCGGCATGTGCAACATACGGCCCTATTTTTGTCAATAGCTAGCTTGGAGTGAATCTTTCCACCCATCCAACCGCAGGACAATCTTGAATATTTGTGGCTGCATGCATAAAATAACTTCAAAATTAACCAAAGACAGTGGCCCATAGGGGTCCATAGGGAGGCGGCCCTTCTGGCATTTGCCCAAATTCCAGATGGCCAGTCCATCACTGAAATGCCCCCCCCCCTCCACACACACACACACACACACACATCTGTGTTTTGTGCAGCGCATTCGCACATTTTTGTTCACTCAAATTTACGGACATTATCCCCCACATGCGATGCCAAGGCTCTGTCAAAGCTTTCATTTATAATTGCCAACGCAGCCAACACAACCCCAAATCACAGAGATGCCATTTCGCACCGGACTAATATTATCACACAACCTCTGTGTTTGGCGAAATATGGTTGGTAATTGGCGGTGGAATTTTTACTCGACAAATTACAGACACGGCACATTCGCTCGGGGTCATGCAGACGACTTCCGCAAATATTTTTATTATTATCAACTTTCAAAAGCACTACTTTACAGACTTTTACAACTTTAACAAAATGTATTTCTTACAGCACAAGTTTGGTCTAAAACCATCAGTCTATCAAGCTCCTAAGCTCCTAAAAATCTATTGAGAAAAATGACCCCCCGTGGTGGGACAGGAAGCATCACGGGCAGCCTAATCCCATTCACACACCCTCACCAACGGGCCGACAGAGCCTTCTATAGGAGAGGAGCAAAAGGAGGCATTCAAATAGTCCAATGGCAATCTTTTTAGCAGGTAATTACAGTGTATTGACAAGACGTTCATTAACTACAGTGTAAATAAACAACGTTTTAATGACTATGATTGGTGTTTTTATTACACGGGGAGGAAGAAAACTAATCATTGAGATCTACCCCTGAGAGGCCTGTGATCCTTAAGTGGATTAGTTGTTTGGGAAGAAGGAGGAACACCAGAGGGGGATCACAGAGACTGATTTGCATCCATCACCCAGCAGCCCTAAACCTTTAGCGCCACCATTTCTAATCTCTATTCACCGATGAACGCAGCACCGACTGTCAGAGAAGAGCGTTACGAGTGCCACCGCATTTCATTTCAGTCGTGGAGATTCAATCATTTCAATCGAGTCCCGTCAGATTTCAAGTCAGAATATATGCATGAGATCCCTACTACTGCCACTTTAGCGGGAAAACTATATGCAATCACGTTCTTTTGTTTTTTCTGCAACCCACTTGGCCCCCCGCTCCTTCTTCTTAACCCTCCGTAAAACCAGAGCTGCACCGCAGATGCTGTTTTGTTTGCTCCTAAGCACCCGACTAAACACAGAACAATTTAACACTGTGTTTTCTCAGCTGACTAAATGCATTTTTCCAGCCCTGTTTACTTTGCTTCTCGCGAGAATGGGGAAACAATCATATCATTTACAAATGCAGAGCAAATTTTAATTCACGCTAATTTGCATGAAGATTGCCAGAACACATCAAATAAACTTTCAAAATAAACCACAGGAATTTGGCTTGCCATCTGGACATAATGCGACACATCAACACGCTTCCCTCCTTCCCCCGCTAAATGTTTTTCACGTCACCTGTATTTTCTACTCCTTTTTTTAACGCCGTCTCCGTCTTAAATCCGCTCTTTTGCTTCCCAGCCTTCATTCACAGTCCGGCTTCAGCAGAATGGGGGAATGGGGCTCCATGAAACAAAGAGTGAAGCACCTTTGGAGATGGAAGGAGGGCTTAAAGAGGTACTTGATATCAGCCCACTGTGTGACCGCCACCACACACACATACATGGGCACATACAGGCCAAAAAACACACACCCCGAAAACAACATATATATATATATATATTTCAACTGTGAAGGTACAAACTCAAGACAGCAAGTATTAAGTGCAAGTACATTAGCTTTGAATAAGTAAAGCTACAAAGAGACATATGAAAGTGCAAGTAGATAGCTTACTCTGGGACACAAATGCCCGTTTCCTGGGTAAAGGTCTTGTGTTTTTCCCTTAACCTCTTCCAGGACACAAACTCTGCCCCCCCTGCTTGAAAGTCTCGTGTATTCTTTAGGACCCATCCATCCGCCCTGGCTTTCTCCCTACGCCGTTCTTCGGACTGTCATACAGCTGCAGTCAATGTGGTGCAAACAGCAATAAATACGTGGAATACGTACGAACTACAGTGCATTACTTTTCGTAGTTTTATGTACGAATGGTTCATGGGAACAGCCTGCACACAGACACACAACTCAGACTCCAAACGTATTACAGCCTGTGCTTTTGACACCTTCAGAGCCCTCTCAACCCCCCTCACCTCTTCACTTACTCATTCACACTCTCCCAAACTGCCTCTCCATTTCCCTTCTTTCTTGCACTGCACATGGTTCAAAAGCTGTAATTCTGGCTTACTAGATTGGAGCACAAAGGCTCTTCTTATGCATCCCACTAGAGAGAGGCCTCGATCCCATCCTGGATAGGAGAGCGCACACAGACATAGTTAGTCCTCTCTTTTTTCTCATTACCATTTCCATACAGGATTAAGCCACTTGGCTTTTGGATGGTGTGTACTATATTTTTCACCCGTCCCACTCCCCCCCCCACACACACACTGCATTCTCAACATCCAAGTTAAACGATCGGTAAGACCATCAGCTCATAAACTAGCTCTGTTAAATTAATCTATTCACGCACACTGCCGGGTCCAGAGGATGCCGGAGCGGATGGATCTCATTGGAGTCTGCAACACGATGAGGAGAGTCCTTCACTTGTCCCACAGCAGCGCCCTGCTTTCCCCCTCCAGGCTTTAACGGGGACAATTTGACATTTGATATGCTGTTTGAATGTGACCTCAAAGTCAAACTCGTTTTTTGATACTATTTATGGTCTTCATTTGTTCTGCAATAGCCCCTCAATGTATTTATATTCAGTGATAATCGCTCTATACCAGTATTCTTTAATGTTTGTGGCGGAGTCTAATAAATCAGACAACAAATACACCAAAAAAAGTATGAACTAAATACTAAATGTGTGTGTGTGTGTGTGCATGTGTGTGCGTGTGTGTGTGCGTGCGTGCGTGTGTGTGTGTGTGTGTGTGTGTGAGAGACGGCCAGCCAGCGAGGTTGTCAAGCCCGCATGAGCTTGTGGAGTTTAACTCTGAAAAGGCAGTTAACCACAGGTTCCCGTTAATCTAATGATGGACACGTGTTGTGATATTTAAACAAACGATCCGTCAACGGCGAAATAAAAGCCTCTTATACACGAGACCGGTCTGAGAGACCTCCAGCTTACAGCGGGGTCTCCGAGCGTGACTGTCCGAGCGACGAGCTAGCGGCCCCGGCAGGCGCTAGCTGGCTGTCGGGTCATCTCAACTCTGAAAACTTTTGAAAATTGTCATTTCGGCAACGATATTCCGAGTGTGAAGCGGCTGGGATGAGGATCAGCACCTCTAAATCTGAGGCCATGGTTCTCAGCAGGAAACCGATGGAGTGCCTTCTCCAGGTAGGGAATGAGTCCTTACCCCAAGTGAAGGAGTTTAAGTACCTTGGGGTCTTGCTCGCGAGTGAGGGGACAATGGAGCGGGAGATTGGTCGGAGAATCGGCGCAGCGTGGGCGGTATTACATTCAGTTTATCGCACCGTTGTGACGAAAAGAGAGCTGAGCCAGAAGGCAAAGCTCTCGATCTACCGGTCAGTTTTCGTTCCTACCCTCACCTATGGTCATGAAGGCTGGAGGTCATGACCGAAAGAACGAGATCCAGGGTATAAGCGGCTGAAATGGGTTTCCTCAGGAGGGGGGCTGGCGTCTCCCTTAGAGATGATGAGGGTGAGAAGCTCAGTCATCCGTGAGGAGCTCGGAGTAGAGCCGCTGCTCCTTCACGTCGAAAGGAGCCAGTTGAGGTGGTTCGGGCATCTGGTGAGGATGCCCCCTGGGCGCCTCCCTAGGGAGGTGTTCCAGGCACGTCCAGCTGGGAGGAGGCCTCGGGGAAGACCCAGGACCAGGTGGAGGGATTACATCTCCAACCTGGCCTGGGAACGCCTCGGGATCCCCCAGTCAGAGCTGGTTAATGTGGCTCGGGAAAGGGAAGTTTGGGGTCCCCTGCTGGAGCTGCTCCCCCCGCGACCCGACCACGGATAAGCGGACGACGATGGATGGATGCCTATATTCGAAATCTATACAGTTCATTTCTCACCTAAAATGTTCTCAGAAGTGAATTTTGTGATGAATAAGATGCCAAAAATTGTTAAAATTGTCCCGTTGTTGGTCTGTCTATGTACCGGAAACCCGACCCTCGTTGATCGTTAGTAAAATGGGCGCGTCAACAACATTTCCCGGGAATCTTAACTGTTCTTGGTGAAATGCAAACTTGTGTATTGGGAGAGTACTTCGGCAACACGAGATGGCGTTTCACAGTGACACAAGAACACAAGTCAATAGAAGAACACAGATTGAGAAACGCCACTTCTGTCTGAGCTCTTGGCTCCACTTCCTGAAAAGCCCAGTCCAGTCTGCTGTGATTGGTCAACTGGCCTACTCTGTTGTGATTGGTCAACCGAATTCAGACAAGCCACTGGGCATGCTGTGCTTGCTCAGGCCGCACCAATGAGCAACACATATGAACAACTGGGCTGGCATTCTCAATCAGTGACATCAGTAATTGAGGAAATAGGAATGTAAACGAGACGTTTTCAGGCAGTTGGGAAAAAGTGCTGTCTGTGGGAGAAAAAGCTCCATTTGAAGTGAAATGTGTTTTTATACTTCATATAGTACATCTACTGCATACACAAAACTATATAACACATTAAAAGACTGGAAAAATCCAAAAAAGCATAATAGGGGCACTTCAAGTTGATTATTTTTGCTATGATTTGTCTTTATTTATGTGAAAACGTATGATTAATTTTCAAGGATGCGAAAATGATTATTTTATATATTACCGGTTGATGTAATGTTTTTATCATAATAGAAGAAAACAACTGAAATATGAAAAAGGAAATTTGGAGTTTTTTTCTCCTCGCTGCTCGGCTGTATCCCCCTTTCCTTTCGCTCCTTCACCCTTCCTTCCTTCCTTCTCATCCGAATACATTAATATCTGAAAGTGTTGGCTCGAACCAAAAATACTCATGGACTAAACAAAGTGCAGAGTGACTTCAGGGTCTGGGATCTTCAAATAAACCCTGCCTGGGTGTCATGGGGACCAGGAAGTGGAATTAACTGCTATATTAGCTGACCTTCATCTTGTTGTTTGTCCCAACCTGCCTGGCTGGGCCCCGGGCTGGCCCGTAACCACGGTCTCCGGGCCCAACAATGCGGGCATTTCCCTCAGCGGAAAAAAAAAACAGGCCTCGGGGGTTTACTGAGCAAACAAGGCGAGCCATGCCAAAAACTCCTCGCTCCCACATTTCACAATCACTTTTTCTATCGCCATTTTTCCCTCTTGTCTCGCTCTTGTCCATCCACGGAGTTCTGAGAAGCTACCAGACAGTTCTGGGTCGAGCGTGAGACAGAAATGTAGGAACGCGCTGACCTATGTTGAGATTTAGTGTTAGAAAAACTCTTCATGTTGCCGAGGTAGACCTATAACTCTTGGGATGTCTCACTTTAGTTTCCAGAATGGCTGCAATGTGAATGTAAAGCTTTTTCTCTCATAAGTGTTAAATCTCTAAAGATTCCTCCTTTACAACCTGGTGTGTAACAATTTATATTTGACTCATTGGTCCCAACATCAGGAAATTATGATCAATATTAATACTTCACAAAATGTGCAGAGCGTGAGCAACCATTTTGTAAAAAAAATGGATGGTCACGAAAAGGGACAGTTCAAAAAATACTTATTACCCGTAGAGCTATTTATCAGTCTAGATAGTTTTGGGGTGAGTCGCCCAGTGTTGGAGATATCGGCCGTAGAGATGTTTGCCTTCTGTCCAGTATAATGGAACAAGATTGCACTCAGCTTGTGGTGTTCAAAGTAACAAATAATAGATCCGTCAGACCTGGTTGTGAGCAGTTTAATGTTGGAACTAATTTCTTTCTACCGAACTACACCCGCCAACTGTATCACCGTGCAGAAGGAAGCGTTAGCCAGTCCCTCCAGAAAAACGCGGAGTTTTTTTGTGATTGTTGCGGGCAAAAATCCTTGATTATGCGGCACGTTTTCTTAAAAAATGCGATGGAATATGCGGGATATTTATGCCATTTTATGCGATGAAAATGCGGGAACTTGCAAAAATTGCGGGAACTTGCGGGAACTTGCAAAAACTGCGGTTTGATGAAAAAGAGAAAAGAAGTGATTCCCCCAACACTGTGTTCTCAGTAGGTGAAATTACGTCACTTCATAACGTTCCCATGGCAACAGGGGAAAATGGCTGCTCTTGTGTGAAGTAAACGCAACATTTTTCAACTTTCTGCTGAGATATATGTGACTTTTTTGCAACGAAAATGCAGGGATTATGAAATCATGCAAGCGCCGCATATTTTGCGTGGAAATCGGCAATTTATGCGGCGAAAGTGCGGCGTATTTGAAAAAATGCGGCCCCCCCGCATTAATATGCGGACTTTGGCTGATTATGCATTGAATTCTGCGATCGCATAATCGCGTTTTTCTGGAGGGACTGTTTAGCAAATAAAATCTCTGCTTGATAAAGGAGGAGGAGTTGGTGCGGTATTTTCAGATTTGTTCTTAGTTCTAAATTGAATTTTCCATCTAAATCCCTGCCGTGGATGTCTTCATAATTATCTAATAGTACGTGTAAGTAAGTGTTTTAAAGCTGAAGATGCAGTAACATGAAATGAACCATCGGCGTGTTATGGGTTTGGTGTTTTGTCTTATTTTGGTAGTCTGTTTTTCTGTTTTGTATTTTGTTCTGTTTCCTGTTTTATTTTGAATTCTGTTTTCTCCCTGGTCTTGTCTAGTTTTACTTCCTGTCTTGTGTTTCCCCGCCCTGATGTGTCTCACCTGTTGTATCACCTGTCTCTTGTTTGCTCGTTACCTCTTGTATTTAGTCTTTGTGTGTGTGTTAGTTTACCTGTGTGTGCCTCGGTACTCCTGTTTCCTGGATTCCAGTTTGGACTTCTACTTCGTTTTGGATTTATTTGCCTGCTGTAGCCATACTGGACACCTTTTGTTTGTATGTATTTTCATTTATTAAATCCTCAAGCAGCGCTACTCCTGCCTGCCTGCCTGCTCTCTGCATATTGGGTCCTACTTTCCCTGCTACACGTAACAGGGTGTACCTCAAGGATCAGTGTTAGGCCCCCTATTATTTTGTCTGTATATTAATGATCTTACACAACAGTGTCACAGGAGAGGATGGCAAATATATGGAGGTGATATATACACATGTATCCACATCTTCATTTGATATATTAAATTAAATATTTGACACAAATTCAAATCTGGATCAAAATCCAATTCAATTTATCATTCAATACAATCATTATTGCAGGATTCTGCTATTTATTTTTTGCACGTCATTCCCCATCTCTCTCTCTTTTCATTTTCTATATAATAAAACCATTAATTAAATGTAGATCAATAAATCAAGAGTGATACATTCAGCACTATAGGTAATTTCGGGGTGAACTGTCCCTTGAAAGGATCAAAATATTCCAAAAGGTCAACGTTTTTCTCAGACGAGAAGATTGATACCCCTCTTGTGTCTGTCAGTTAAATATGAAGCTGCAGCAATCAGCCAGTTAGCTTAGCTTAGCATCAAGCCTGGAAACAAATGGCTCTGTCCAAAGGCAACAAAAAAAATGTTCTTTTGCTTTAACGATAAATCATATTCAGTGAAAAGGTCTTCATAGACTCTGATTATATGACCAGAAACTGAATTTCAACATTTCAACAAGCTGTATGTTTTAAAGGTCTGGGTCTGCTTTCACCATTAGTCAGTACAGTATGTTGTTCCATCCTACAGAACTTGACATAAAAGCCAAGTAAAAGCAAAGTGGTCCTGAGTTGCTAGTAAACCGGGCTCCTTGCTTGCTCGGATTAATACAGGAAGACATCAAACGGTCAGGAAACAGAACTGTTGTATAAAAACCAAAGAGTGAGCTACAGGCGAAGACTTTTATTTTACTACAAGGCCATGACTTTTCTGTATTTCCTGCAACAAAAGCACTGTATCAAGTGATCTCAGAGGAAAAAAAATCAAGAGCTCCAAAGATTTATCGATTAGTTATCAACTATTTTGATAATCGATTAATCGGTTGAGTCATTTTGTTATGGAAAAAAATTCTAAAACCTCTGATTCCAGCTTCTTAAATGCGAATTCTTTTCCTAGTTTCTTCTCTCCTCTCTGAGAGTAAACAGAAAATCTTTAAGTTGTCAACAATGGGACATTTGAGGACGTCATCTCGGGCTTTGGGAAACACTGATCGACATTTTTCACCATTTTATAGACCAAACAACTGATCAATTAACCAAGAAAATACAGATGAATCGAAAATAATCGTTAGTTGCAGCACTAGACAAATCAAAAATGTCAACACGAATAAAAAACAATAGCCTAATAATACAATATTATATTTCTGAGGTTTGAGGGTTATAGCCCAAATCCCTCCTTGTGGACGCAGAATGTCAGAAATACGACAAATATCGACGCTCAGGATCAAAGAGGGGAGGAGGAAATGGCACCTCCTGTTAAGATACGAGGTCTGATGGTGCTATTTGGTCAAGTGTGTGTGTGTGTGTGTGTGTGTGTGTGTGTGTGTGTGTGTGTGTGTGTGTGTGTGTGTGTGTGTGTGTGTGTGTGTGTGTGTGTGTGTGTGTGTGTGTGTGTGTGTTACAGAGGGCGGTCAGATTCAATCTTGTCGCGGCATCAAAGTCGGCCAGCCATCAAAAGCCCAGCATCAGCACGGGGATCAAACCCGTCTCAGTCACAGCAATCATCCACAGGGTCAAAGGAGGAGGACCGGGGTCAGAACACACACACACACACACACACACACACACACACACACACACACACACACACACCTTCAGGAAGGTGTCCTTGGGCTTCTTGCTGTATTATGATGAGAATTATTGGATCCATGATGTTTTCAAAAAATGATCAACAGAGTTTAAATCAACCAGGAAATGTTTTTATTTGGTGTTGTTAATTTTGTTCTGCTAATACCTTTTTTCATGGTACTTTCTGAACATCTGTTCAGTTATTCTCTCAGTGGCATCAGTAAACATCAGGTGGACCGTTTCTTTCCAGTCCAGCCAGGCCCGTCCTTATCTATTAGCACGTGAAGAGTTCATGTAGGAGCTGGTACACTTGTTGCCCAGCATTAAATGAACAACAAGGGATCTTTCAACATAAATATGAAAAAGGGAAAAGCTCTGTGATCCCCGCTGCGAGTGACTGACCAGTGGCAGAAACCGCCCTTGGCTTTTACAGTCGTCCTCTGCGGCCAGGAAAGGAAAACAGCTCTCTGCTCATCCAATCATGTTTAAGATTCCTGAGTGGTGTGTGCTGTCTGCTCCCATCTGGACAACAGCTCCTTTTTTTTTCGATGATGAAAGACAGGCCAGAATGTGGTAAACCTGCATGGGGAAACTGATGGCTGCTTTGTTTTTTTTTTTTGTACCAATAAAGATACCCAGACTGTGAAATGCTACAGCGACGTGCAGTCCAGTCTTATTCAAGACCTGTCACACAGACCGGCACATGCACACACAAGATAACTAGCCATGCTGCTAAATCAACAGGTCCCCAATTTGTTTTGCCTGGGAAAACAAGCGCTCCACGTTCAGACCAATTTAACAGCTAAGCTGTCCTCATACGATTGAGGCGAACGTTGATAAGCCGAGTACTTCTAATGACACGAACTCATTACCGGAGTGTGTCGGCGCATCTCAATGCATGTGCATCTCACAGGGGGGAATCTTTTAGCACCATAATAAGCATTGTCTAAACACGTGTCCTGCAAATTATCCACAATTATGTCTCTGTAACAAAACAAAAAAAAAGCTTTTGATTATATAATTGAAACAATGTCGAGCTGGTAATGCAAATTTATTTAAATAACTGAATTAAACTTGTTTAAAAGGGAATTATTTATCTTGTTTACACACTGATATTCATCAACACACGTATTAAACATATTTGTCATGGAGCTTGAAGAGCCACCAGAGACTCACAAATGTCCACAAAAAGAGACACAAAATCACAATAACTTATTAATAATGTAACTAATTAATGATGTACATTTTATTATGTCAGGCCAGAGCTTCATATGAGAGTCTTAACATTTATTTTACACATGTTGTAACTTGGCAAACCCTTCTTCTTTAGTTTTTCTGACCCGCCCATTGAAACCCACCACTGGAAGTTGAAGAGTTTGTTTTGCAAACAACGGATCAGGATTGAGTCACATTTTATTTCCTATCTTGTTCTCATTCTCTGACTCATTCTCACCTCTGTCTTTGTTATCTAAGCAATCATCGCAGAGGCGTCGCTGACCTCTTCCTTCACTAATGCTTGTTCCCCCCCCCCCCCCCCCCCCCCCCCCCCCCTGCAGGAACCCCTTAACCACTTTCAGCAGCCAACCCTTTCTCGGAGGCTCTCGCTAACTCTGTTTGACTCTAAAGACGGTCACTCTGTTGGGTTTACGGAGGAGGATGCGTGTGATCCGTCTCTGCTTTGATCCAGACAGAACTCGAGGATGTTATACACAGGCAAGGAAGAGGGTGGCGACACACTATCTGTGTTCCCTGGACCGCGCCAGTCTTCCGGTTTGGACAGGACGGAGCAGCGTAGGGACTCATTACAGACACATTCCCCTTCAACTTCACATGGACTTTTCTTACAACTGATTGTAGAGTGGTGCACGCTGAAATTAACAGTCACATTTTGCCACATTTAGCTCCAGATTTTTATTTTTTTTATAAAAAACAAACAAACTAATAATAATAATAATAATAATAATAATAATAATAATAATAATAATACATTTATTTTACATACCGCTTTAAAGGGTACTCAAAGGCACTTTACAAGGAAAGAACAAAGAAATACAATAACAAGATCAGTATAAAAATAACAATAGCAACTAGAGATAAATATTAAAAAGGTGCAGCGTAGAAACAGGATACGAGAGAAAATCACAACACGTTTTAAAAACGTTTGGAGCTAAATGTGGCGCAATGTTGCTGTTAATTTCAGCGTCGGCGCCCCATACATCACCACTTTAGACTGCACTCTTCACGACTGCAATGTGTCCCAGGACGAATCAAAAGTTCCACTGGCCGGCCTGTCACGCTATCTTGATTTGTTTTTAAACATCTCTATTTATCTTGTATTTAGCATCTTTTTAACACGTATCTCTTGTAAGCCTGGGTCTAATCTACGCTTCATATCCATATCACTGAATCAGACTTGTTGCTGATGTTACATCAGATCCGACAGATGAGTCAGTGACGCTTCTGTGTCAACTTAGAGGAAGAGACAAGGTCAGAACCTTGTCCAGACCTTGACATCCACAGGAACAATGCTGCTGATGGAGCAGGGTCGGGGTGGGGGGGGGGGATTACCGGTGCGACAGCTGAAACACATTGAAAGGTGGTAATCATTAACCACTTTGAATAAGACGTCAGATCGGAGAGGTCAAGACTGCATCAATAATACGGCGAACCGCAGGCACCGGAGTCTGTACGTGACTTTTACTGGGGCAGGCAGATCATATGGAATAGATAGATGTGAGCCCCAAATCCCTTTTATTAGACCATTTCACCTTGCGTGCTGCATCGACAACAGGCAGAGTGGAAACAGTCTCCGTGTAGACTCAACAAACTGAATGTTTGTGTGTAATAGAGAGCATTCCTGACTGTACAAAACCAAATGAACATGGTATGTGTATCCGTAACCGACGTAATGTCCAGCATGCGTGTGAAGCTCGGACCGGGTTCCCCGCTCTTCTCTCCAGGGGAGGTGTTGTGAAAAACCTTCGATGGACGTCTCTCTCTTCCCAGCATCTGGCTCTTAGATGTGTCTGCGAACACATGGAGCCATTAGTTCCACCTCCGGGTGGACTCCCGCCCGATCCACACTGATGTGATCTCACAGGGGCCCGGGCCAGCCCTCCCTGGGGACCCATAACCACCCAGGCACCAGAACAAATAGCTCAGCGCTTACGGACACTTTCTTTATGGCAGGTGATTCCTTGCCCTGTTTTCCAGAGCGTGCAGGAACTTCAAAGTATCACACTCAGACCGTTGTTCTCACCCCCGGCTTCCTCATCTCTAACCTGCCACGTCGTCGGAGTCTTGGCCGTAGCTAGAGTGAGGCAACCACAGGGTGAGGTCACTGAGGTGGGTGTCTAGGTGTGCTTTGATGTTAGAGAAAGGAATTGAGTAATGAAAGTGTATATATAATAATAATATAATATATAATATACTGAAGGAAATATAGGAAGTTGCTGCGCTACTGTCTAGCACAACTCCCCGTAAAAACCACAACGGATAAGTAGATAAGCCTATCTCCTAAAATGTCGAACTATTCCTTTAAGAATAATCACCGGTTTCCCTCCCTTGGTTACTGTTGCTGCCAGACCCCTAGGAAGAGTGCCGGGCTATGCATGCAATTGAACATAGCGGCCAAACGGTGGAATTAAACTTCCGTGCCCGTCACATGATGTCCAAACCGACTTTTTCTCATAGACTTACATGGTGAAAGAGACGTCTGTAAATCCGTGGATACATTCTTTGTCACAACCCCGCGAATTAAGTTTAAGTGTATTTAGATAGGGACAAGTATGTTACATAAAAACATGTTACATACTGCAACATTTTAGCCGAAGCTAATTCTCAATGTCAGTCCCTAGTGGGCCTTTAATTGACTCGTTACGTTATCAGAATATAATCTATTCGGTCCGATAACATTTGGAAAGCCTAGAGAGCCGCATGATTTAATCATTTAATCCCCATTCAAGTTAGCTTAGCGCTAAACCGGAAGTAGCCGGCTGGGCCGGCGGAGGTCTCTAGCGTGCCTGCTCTGTGGGCTGCACAGTGAGGAAGCAGCGCAGATCATCCCCGGTAATTTTATACGCGGAAGTTGAACTTTTTTGTTGTGGAATGCACTTCCTTTAACTGTTAGGAATGCCCCAACACTAACAAGTTTTAAGAAACAGTTAAAAACCCTTCTTTTTAAGATGTCTGTGTCTTAATTGGCGACACTTGATGTGTATATTTGGTCTTATTTCTTGTTTATTTTCTTTTTAATGTTTTTTTTTTTTAATGTATTTACTTTTGTACTGTACTGTAGCGCTTTGGGTACAAGAAAAGCGCATTACAAATAAAATTTATTATTATTATTATTATTATTATTATTATTTTTTGGCTCCATGCGCCACTGAGCAACTCTCACAGGAAAGAACAGGGCTCCGCCTCAAACGCTGTATCCAGTTTTCATCATTCATTCGTGGTTGCTGCACCTGTCTGGCTTTCCATTCTCGCACAGCACTTCATTTTTCACAGTTTACAACGATAGGGTGGTGCATGGGTCAAACAAACACAGGCAGAGCGGGATTTGAGTCCTGTTTGAAACTAAAAGTTAACGGTGAGTTTTTTTTTACTTTACGAACGTCACATTCATTAAATTACATGTAGCTGACGCTTTTTATCCAAAGCGACTTACAATTGCTGTATATATCAGAGGTCGCACGCCTCTGGAGCAACTAGGGGTTAAGCTCAGGGACACATTGGTTGATGTATCACAGTGGGAATCGAACCCAGATTTCCCACACCATAGGCATGAGTCACATCCACTGCACCATCACCACCCAATTACATTCAGCGTCACGTGCGTAATCTTCAAGAAGGGAAACTACTGCTGATTTGAACCCAAACCACGATCTTTTTTCTAAACTTAACTAAGTCGTTTCGGTGCCTAAACATAACCAAACTGCGACCATTTCACGACGTTAAAGACGTGTCTAAAATCGCAACTTTCACGCTTTGTCTGGTTTAGATGTAAGCTCGTATTTCTGCACCGTCGTATTAGAGCGTAGGGAACAAACGACCCATATCGTCCTTTGGTTTGAAGAAGTTGTTGTTTCTAACGCATAAAATACGTCGGTAAATACTCTTTTACGTGTCTTTAAAAATAAGCTAACAAGTGGCTAAATGAGAATACAGAAGTTGTCGGGGACGTTAAACTTCACCTTCAGCTTAGATTTATCACTAGAACTTCAGTCATTTTTTTTAAACGAGTTCTTGATTTCATTCCGAGAGACAAAAGCAACTTTGTGGAAGTTGCGGCAGTAACTGACAGAGACAACTTCTCACGTTGAGCACCCGAATGAGTGTCTTGTTTATTCTTATAGGGAAAAACAATTCATTCACAAAAAGGTGCTGCCCATTAACCCAACCCCCGGGTCCCACGTCATCACGCGCTTAAAGGGACCGCAATTCCTGAACCAATGTATTTACATGCATAACATATTACAGTCCCTCCAGAAAAACGCGATTATGCGATCGCAGAATTCAACGCATAATCAGCCAAAGTCCGCATATTTATGCGGGGGGGCGCATTTTTTCAAATACGCCGCACTTTCGCCGCATAAATTGCCGATTTCCGCGCAAAATATGCAGGGCTTGCATGATTTCATAATCCCCGCATTTTCGTTGCAAAAAAGTCACATATATCTCAGCAGAAAGTTGAAAAATGTTGCGTTTACTTCACACAAGAGCAGCCATTTTCCCCTGTTGCCATGGGAACATTATGAAGTGATGTAATTTCACCTTCAGAGAACACAGTGTTAGGGAATCACTTTTTTTTCTCTTTTTCATCAAACCGCAGTTTTTGCAAGTTCCCGCAATTTTTGCAAGTTCCCGCATTTTCATCGCATAAAATGGCATAAATATCCCGCATATTCCATCGCATTTTTTAAGAAAACGTGCCGCATAATCAAGGATTTTTGCCCGCAACAATCACAAAAAAACTCCACGTTTTTCTGGAGGGACTGATATTACATTACACTATAAAGGTGAATTATGTCTGTCACGTTCACTACACACGTCCCCCCCAGAATTCACCACAACAGAAAAAACATCAAACAGTCAACGAGGCAAATAGTCAACGGGGAGGTGGGCGTATCAACCGGCCACAGCGGCTGCGCTGCACCAGAGGTCGAGGAACAGCAGCAGGCGCCCCGTCATCGCCCAGACGTGGGCTTATTTCTAGCCGTGTCCTAGCTGTCTGAAATGACAACATTCACCGGCAGATTTGTTCAGCTGTAGCTAGCTAGCTAATGAAACTGACGTTAGCTTCATGAGTTGAATGAAAGTGCAGCGTGATTATTGTTGCTTAGGGTAAAATTGGTTAATCATTGTTCGGAGGAGGGGGGTTTTAGCAAGTTCAGAATATATTTTTCTTTCCTGTCCATCAGATTTGATTTAGTTTGACTTTAGCTCACAGCAAAGCTGGTAATGTTGACTGGCCAGTCAGGCGTTGAAAGATGGGCCGGTAGGAGGCAGAGAGGAGGAAATTGATGGCAGAGGGAGAGATGCGTGAGGAGTGGAGGTTACTCACCAGCTGAGGAAACACGGCCGCTTGCATATCCGAGCTTTTTGTGGTGAAAGTCAGCTCTGGGGCCAATGAAAATGTTTGTGTAGAAACGTTTAAAACATCCACACAGGAAATAAGAAGACTACTCTTCATTAACAGGAAACATACATCCTCTTAAACACACATCACACAGCGCAGCAAAGGACACATTCTTCCTGACACCGTGGCTCGGACCTGTAAATGTGCTGTACTTCCGCCATAGGAATTTAACTGTCACAATGGCGCATTTGGCTGCTGAAGGCTTTACATGTTGCAGTGCACTGATTGAAGAAGCAGATACAACTGTTTTCCTTTTATCCTGGAATTAATTTTGAGTCCTACTGTGCATCGTTGCCAACTTTAGGTGCCTTCCAGCAGGGGCGTAGCACAAACTTCTGGGTCCTGTAGAAAGGTATTCTCTGTGGGCCCCTCCCCGCATCCACAGCTATTCATTCTAGCATCTTTTTGGTACTCGGTCCCCTTTTTTCCCCCTAGTCCAACAAACGCCAGTTTCATTTCATGCCAAAACCTGATGAAAACCCATCTGAATGCATGAAACTTGCTTTATATTTAATAAATTGCAGTGGACATTTGGTCAGATTTATTTTTTTTGGTCACACTGTTCATCATGTGCTATAGTGATGGTAATGATTGACCGTCACCTTCTTTGGAACTATCTCGCCATTGTGGGACTGATGAACATCACCAATCGTACCATTGCTTGTAAAACACTGCTTTACTCCAAGTCTCTGCTCTCAATTCAATCTGCTTTAAATATGCAGGAATGAGACCTAAAACCTGGAAATGAGTTGGCATTTAATTGCAACAACAGTTAGCAGGCAATCAGTGCGTTTACATGCAGTTTAAGAAAACGATTATATTCAGCAATATATAAAGTTTTTCAAACGACACGTAAACCTTACGCCGACTGAAATCTGAGTTCTCATCCCCAAGTTAACAGATAACTCCGTCAGTAACTGGGGTATTTGTGCATGTATACACCTTAAACTCGGGATACGCAGGGTAAATTGAGACTATCTGTCCAATTTGAATTTTCTGTCACATGATTAAGCACCGCCCATGACGATTCTGATTGGTTTAAAGAAATGCCATTAAACCAGAGCATGTTTTCCTCTCATCCCAGAATGCTGTGTGGACTAGTCAGACCCTCCTTCAGCGCGCTTTGGAGGAGGGTCTGGCAAAGCGAGACTAGGTCTAAAGCTCGTGTGTCAAACTAGGCCCGAGGGCCAAATCCGGCCCCTCACGGGTTTTGTTGTTGACATTTTTTACGCCTTTTCCGGCGGTTTATGCACTTTTTTTCAATGCTTGAAGCTACTTTGTTTTAACGTTTTTGACGCTTTACTCAATGTTTTGCCACTTTCTGATGTTTTTGTCACTTTTTCAGACAATTTTGACGCTTTTTTTTCAGCCTTCTTCCAACTTTTTTGGCGCTTTTTTCAACGTATTTGTCGCTGGCTGAGGAACTTTTTTGGTTGTTTTATGAGGCCCAAAACGTAAGTGAGAAGACTACAGTATATGAGACGTGCAATAATACAGTCAAAATATTTGACCCTTGATGTGATTCTCATTTTCCAGTGTGGCCCTCTGGGAGACTGAGTTTGACAGTTTTGACACCCCTAAAGAAATGTTCACGTTGTTCTACGACATAACCCCACTCGTACGTTTTGAAACTTTTACGTGTCTTACATGAGGCTGACAGTAGCTAAATTAGATCTATACTGTATACATTAGCCGTCACCTTTAGCTTAGCTGCGGCACTTTGAAGTCATGTGATCATGGTGTAGTTCCTATATAACCTAACGTCAGCTCTTACTTCTGGCAATTGCATTTACGCTTCAAAAATCATAAAGGGGTGTTCATGTTGTGAACACGTTTATCAGTCCCTCCAGAAAAACGCAGAGTTTTTTTGTGATTGTTGCGGGCAAAAATCCTTGATTATGCGGCACATTTTCTTAAAAATGGATGGAAGCGATGGAATATGCGGGATATTTATGCCATTTTATGCGATGAAAATGCGGGAACTTGCAAAAACTGCGGTTTGATGAAAAAGAGAAAAGAAGTGATTCCCCCAACACCGTGTTCTCACTAGGTGAAATTATGTCGCTTCATAACGTTCCCATGGCAACAGGGGAAAATGGCTGCTCTTGTGTGAAGTAAACGCAACATTTTTCAACTTCCTGCTGAGATATATGTGACTTTTTTGCAACGAAAATGCGGGGATTATGAAATCATGCAAGCCCTGCATATTTTGCGCGGAAATCGGCAATTTATGCGGCGAAAGTGCGGCGTATTTTAAAAAAAATGCGGCCCCCGCATTAATATGCGGACTTTGGCTGATTATGCATTGAATTCTGCGATCACATAATCGCGTTTTTCTGGAGGGACTGGTTTATATCATAAACGTTTGTTTGCCATAGAGCTTATTTTCCAAATCCAAAATCCCCGCAAATAAATCCCATTGGCTGTTTGTCGAGGGAACCAGGGCGACGTTAACTTCCGGTTTGGCCTGCAAAAAATACGTCTTCCCTGCAACACTCTGCTGCCATCTGTGCCAGTGGAGAGAAATGCACGTCATCTTATCTGCCAGGCTAATAAACATGTCAGATCCACATTTCCTGGGGCATGAAAGGAAATAGAGAGGAGGCATTACCGCTAATGGAATTACAGAGACATGTCACAAAGAAGCATGAAGTTTGTAAATGTCCTTTTTTCTTCTTCTTTTAAAGCCTTGTAAGGCTGAACTGGACACCAAACAAGGGAAAATGTGTCTCAGGGCAGAAACCACAAGAGATTCAGGTCTGTTGAACCTTCACATATAATGGAGGTGAAACAAACAGAAACTGTGGACCTGGAGATGACATCACCAGCCAAAGCTCTGTTGCCAGACGCTCAAAGCGGGGAATATCTTTTTTCCAACACTTGGCAAGGGAAACATGTACACTCCAATCCCCTTTTATTGCTATTTACCTCTTTGCCAAGCTTTGTTGAAAGCACATAGTTTCACAAGATGAATGTGCAACCGAAAAAAAAAAGACCCTACAGCACAACTCTCCCTTTAGGTTTCAGCTCTGCATATTATCTGTGTGCTTCTATTTGACCTGAATACAAGTTGCAGTGTTGATTCTTCCCACCTATAAAGGACTCCGGCAGCGGTGTGCGCTCAGCTTTTAGCGTTGCATCTCATTAGGCAGCCAGAGAGGTGCAGCGGCATCATAACAGATAGCTCAGGCGGTCTGACCCACAACAGAACAGCACTCTTCCACCCCACACTTTTTTCTAAATACGTCCACATGTGCACAGGAGAGCACCAGCGAGCCCAGAGGAGGCTGCGATTGGCGCTCGCCGCTATACACCCAGCGAATCGTAAATCCACCGTCGGACAGGCAGGTTGAGCCGGAACGTTTTTCAGACACCGTGGGCCACTGGTGTGATTTACGATCGATGAAACCTCTGGAGTTTAAAGATAACAAAGAGCCGATCTCGCCTGGGATGGAATACCTCTGCAATACCTCTAACCTTAAACCACTGCAAATGTTTTTGGGGGATTTTGACAATGTTGTGTTGGTTGTATGGTTACATATTGAGAAACGATAGATTGAAAACACTTTGATACGGGTTGATTTTTGTAGTTAAAGATGTAGAGGTATGGAAATTTCAAAAAGGGTATAGGACCCGAAAAGTGTTTAGCTTCCTCCTACTCCCTTTCGGACAAAAGTATTTATTTATCTTGCTTATTCTTGCTTTTTCTTTTTTCATAGTAAACTACTTTTGTCTCTTGTGTTTTAAGCTGTTGTTTTGTTTATTCTTTTGCATGCTGTTCGAAATAAACCATTCATTCATTCATTCATTTATTTATTTATTCAGTGACATTTCACATCCACTCAACACGAAGGCGCGAGTACGAGTTACGTGGTAGAGGCGGTTATATATTATAAAAGACCCCCAGCGCTTATATATTTAAATAAAACGTTGAAATGAAGCCAGTGTAATACAGGGAGCTTTAAGCCTCTTTTAGGATCTGAAAACAGAGGGAGTTTAATGAGAAGTCGTTAATGGAAATATTATTGGAGCATACTGTTAACAGCCTCTTTCCTCGCTGCTCAGGCCAAAACCATTTCCTTCTGACTTCTTTGTACACGCTGTTTAGAATGAACATCACTCACTCTGTACAAGACACCCCCCCCCCCCCACCCTACCCCCAATGATCCCCACCAGCAGGACAGAGTAGAGTGCCAGTAAGTCACGCTGGGGCAGAAACCCACGCAGGCCTTTCTGGTTGAAGGCCTTCCCGCCCGCACATGGAGGATTTACTCTGATGACAGAAACCGACACTTCCTTAGTTGGGCCTCACGTTTAATGGAGTGCAAAGTTCCCTTTAATATTTCTACAGGTGTCAGGGACAAGGAGGTGGTAGCACAGGGGGCTTCTTTTAATGGTAAGCCTCGTAAAAATGTTCCATTAAAGCTCCTTCTAAAGCGGACAGCAGATATGAAATATGGAGCTTGACTTTTTGAAGGTGGTGTAAAAACCAAGCAAACTATTTGGCTTAATTTAAAGAATGAGAACGAGTCGTCTACCGAAAAACGTTTGAGTCCCGTTTGAAATTCAAGTAAACTGAAAGTTTTTTTTCTAACTTAACGAACGCCACTTTCAGCGTCACGTACATAACCTTCAGGAAGTGAAGTAACGGTCTTGATTTTTTTATTTTTGCTGCCTAAACATTAACCAAACCGCGACCATTTGACAATGTTAAAGTCGTGTCCAAAATTGTGGCCTTTAAGTTCAAAACTGTGACCGACATTGTCAGGTTTAGATATGAGGTTGTATTTCCGCGACCGCTAGGGGCGCTATTTAAAGAAACGCTCCTCTGGGTCATAAGAACAAACAACCCATATCGCCATATGGTTTAGAGCAGGGGTCTTCAACGTTTTCTAAGTCAAGGACCCCTTAACTATGAGTGAAAAAACATTGTAATCAAAACAATACACATACCGTAAAACTTCAATTAATAGCCCGGGCTTCTATTTACCCAAATCGCCGAAATGCACCGGCGTGTATTTGAGACAGGCGTCTATAAGAGACGGGCCTTTAATTGACGATGCTTTGCCCGCATGCCGTGGATCCACTCACACACGCTCACCTCCAGCTCTTCACTGACCTTCTTCCTCCCTCCACCTCGCAGTCCGGCCCTTTGGTCGTCTTCCTCGGACAGACGTCGCAGTTCTGCTTAACGTTTACGCCGTTCTCGCGCTCTCTCGGGATCGATCGAGAAACGTCTCGCCGCCGCTTCTCCCGAATTTTGTGTCGGCAAATTTGACAACCGTCGGCTTAAATGTCAAATTATACTTTTTTTCTTTTTGTCTCCACGGTGGTATTGAGAGAATTAAGAAAAACTGAAGACTAAAAGAAAGTTCGTTAACCTGTTTGTTATGTTGCCATAGTGATGAGTCGTTTATGAACGGTTGCGTCTGTCACGTGAAATCAAATCAAAACACAGAACAACCGATCTGACGGGTTTTAAAAGATCAAAAACAACCCGACACAAAAAACAACAACAAAAAAAAAAAAAACCAGACCAGGCCTGTATTTGAGACCGGCCTTTATTTACCCAAATCTGTCGTCACACCAGGCGTTTAAAAGAGACAGGCGTCTATTTGGGACTCGGCTATTATTTGAAGTTTTACGGTATGATTGTGTACTACTACAGGTTATGTTTATTAAATGAAACCCAAAATATGTTGCTGACTAGAAATCACTAGTATCAGCTAGCGCTAGCTAACATCAACATTAGGTAGCCGCTAGCTAACGATAACGTTAAGTAGCCTAACCTGAACCCTGCCAACTGCACAATGTTTAGCTAGCCAGCTCGTGACTTTGCCTGGAACGCTACCAAGTCGTGAGTCGTGACTTGAAGTCGTAACTTACGGGGCTAAAAATTGTGTCTGGAACGCAGCATAAGAACCAGACCCGGGCACGTTTAGCGATCACACTGATGCGTATCGTGCCCGAGTCCAACCAAACCGTGCCCTGGCTCACCTCTTTCAAGCGTGCAACCGTGCCTGGGCACGGAGCGGTCACACTAGTCAGTCCCTCCAGAAAAACGCGATTATGCGATCGCAGAATTCAACGCACAATCAGCCAAATTCCGCATATTAATGCGGGGGGCCGCATTTTTTCAAATACGCCGCACTTTCGCCGCATAAATTGCCGATTTCCGCACAAAATATGCGGGGCTTGCATGATTTCATAATCCCCACATTTTCGTTGCAAAAAAGTCACATATATCTCAGCAGAAAGATGAAAAATGTTGCGTTTACTTCACACAAGAGCAGCCATTTTCCCCTGTTGCCATGGGAACGTTATGAAGTGACGTAATTTCGCCTACTGAGAACACGGTGTTGGGGAATCACTTAGTTTCTCTTTTTCATCAAACCACAGTTTTTGCAAGTTCCCGCAATTTTTGCAAGTTCACGCATTTTTATCGCATAAAATTGCATAAATATCCCGCATATTCCATCGCATTTTTTAAGAAAATGTGCCGCATAATCAAGGATTTTTGCCCGCAACAATCACAAAAAAACTCCGCGTTTTTCTGGAGGGACTGACTAGTCGAACGAACTGGACTTTGGGGTCAAACGTGCCCGGGCACGGTTTAACTGGGCCAAGTGTGAGTACGCCCCTACCTGGTGTTTTACTTATATTCTTGCAGCAGCAAGTAAACTTACAAAACGCAATACTATCTGTGTTAACTTAGATGTTGCAGTATTTTGGTGACGACAACCTCCCCTCATTACTCATTACAGGATAACACAATTTGTCTTCATTTGTCACCCAAAAATCATGCACCCTTTGATACTAAAGACCGCAAAATCAACTACATAATGAGTGACTGCAGACAGACGGCTGTTCTTCTGGCTCACACAAGATGTCGTTATGTTTTAAAGGCACTGAGGAACAATCTAGCGCCGTTTCCCCAGCCACATACAGCTGTCATCGTGCCCCTTCACACGGCCTAGATGAGCAGGAAAACACTAATCATGTCATCACTGTTCTGCATAGGAGCAAGAGCCCTATTTAGCGAGATAGCAGCTTGTAATTACCTTGTCCTCCAGGGCTGTGGCAGTGTGGTGGGCCTCGCCAACGCCAAGAAAAAGCAGCAGAGGAGCTGATTAACTTGGACTTACATCTTGAATTATTTTGCGATGCCTTGCTGCACCTAGCTGCTGCTGCGTCCTAAACAAACCTCTCTAATGATGTTCATTAACGACAAGTTTATGTTCCCCAAATACCTCAAAGACCGCCGTGCACACACATACACACACACACACACACACACACACACACACACACACACACACACACACACACACACACACACACACACACACACACACACACACACACAGCGTAAACACACTGATGGAAACATTGTGCCACTCGTGCATTTTTATGTCTGCAATTTGTTCGTACATATCCTAACACACAAACAAAGTCACAGACACATGTTGTAGCACTTAAAAAATATATATATATATATATATATATATATATATATATATATATATATATATATATATATATATATGTATATGTATATGTGTGTGTTAACAAAATAATAACCTTGAAAATGCTAACCTGATGATGTTTAGCAGGTGTGGGATTTCCCCCTTTCTGCTCTACATATCCTCTGCTGAATTATTTTTTTAATAAAGTGATCAATGCTACTTCACCAATAGACCATTTATTATAAACCTAAAATAGAAGTATTTTAAACGTGAAATGTAACGTGAACAGTCTATAGTGCGATTGAACGATAAAACCTGAGCGGTAGTTTCCGCCGCTGTAGAGCTCCGGGACGTCGGCTACCAGCGGCAGTTGTTTAGCCGCCAACAGGTGACTGTGAGCCGGCTACAGGCACCGCCAGATGACGGTGCTTTCAGGGGCTGTGGTAGTGGAGTTTATTCAGAAAAGGTTAGCATCAGGCGGCGATGACAGTTAAAGGTATAATGGAGGATTTTCCCGAATTTTAGAAAAGAAAAAATGCTCCCGAGAAGGAACGCCTATTAAACGTGTGCACGAGAGAGCGTGCACGAGCCTAGTTCTCCTCGTGCACGCTCTGTTTACAAGTTGCTGTCGGCATGGCTCATACAAGCCGACTTTCCAAAAGAAGATTTGCACTTTTTCCACTATGTCAGACTCGCCACCGGTAAGTGGAAATCTATTTACGACAAGCATCTCTATAGCTAACTTTAGCACGCTACAGGCCAACAAACAAGCTATCGCCGAGAGCGGGGGGGGCAGCGATCGGAGGCTTTTATTTACTGTCTATGGTCGGAGGCCGTGGCCGTCTGCTCGCTGACCTGTCACGCCACGTAAACATATCCCAGAATGATTGACAACTAGGAGGACCAATAGTCTTGATGATCCACCCGGAAAAAGAAATTCCTCTATTATACCTTTAAGTTTAGCCACCAAAACGACTCGTTAAGTTGTGATTGTGATTGGTTTAAAGAAATGCAAACAACCCAGAGCGTTTTCTTTTTCTCCTCTACCAGAATGGATCTGTGGTGTAGTCATGTTAGCTAGTGACCTTCTCACTAGCTAACACGTCACTAGTTTTGCAGGTATTAGGTCATAAACCAAATTCCAAATTTCGTCGAATGTAAAATTTGACCCGATGATGGCGCTAGATAAAAGGGATCGTGGTTATCTGTTCAAAATGTCATGGAAATGGGCGCCTGAGTAGCTCACCTGGTGGAACGTGCGCCCATATACAGAGGCTCAGTCCTCAACGCAGCGACCACGGGTTCAGTTGCGGCCCTTTGCTGTATTTTATTTCCCCTTTCTCTCCCCTTTTATGTCTATGCTGTCCTGTCAAAATAAAGGCCTAAAACAAATTATCAAAAAATAATAATAATAATAATAAAAAAAAAAGAAATATATATATATATATATATATATATATATATATATATATATATATATATATATATATATATATATATATATATACATGTCATGGAAATCCAGGGAACAGTTGCTGAGATATTTCAGTCTGGACCCAAGTGGTGGACCAACAGACCAACAGACCTAAAAGATAATACCAGACCTCCAGACATTATTGGTTAAAATCTGATGCCCTGCTCCGTTGTTCATAGAGCTCTAGAGGGCAGATATGTATCTCTGTTTACCCCTGAGAAACACTTTACTTTCCTCTGGGCTGCACCGCAGAGGTTTAACATATTGCCAGTCTTACATTTAAGCGCACATACCAGACAATAACCCAGCTATCACTAGGGCCACCTAGTCTTATTGTTTCTGGAACGACGTGTAGACTATTTATTGCCTGGTTTGGTCTCAGTCACAGAAGCCGCTCTGCCTCTGTTGTAACTCAGTCTCAACCAGCTTTAGACTTGTTGAAATGTACTTGGACTTGCTTCAGGTAGACTTCCTCACGCGAAAATAACACACATTCACAAGGACACCTCCAAGCAAATTGGTGACATGGAACAGGAGGCGCCACCCAAGGATATCCTGGTACAAGCACTGAAAAAAAGGCCACTTCAAAATCAGTAAAAAATGAGTTCAGGTGTTTTTTTGCTTGTCATAAGTAAAAAAAAAATATACCAATGGAACAAGTCACTTGAAATAAGATATAAGAGTAAGAGTTTCATCTGAGATACAACTCAAAACGAGATGTTTCCTAAACTCTTCTAAGCTTTAGTGCATAACTTTTTGATATTAGTGAACGTCCGTTACATTCAAGCCGTCGCCAAATGAGTTGCTACAAAGCTAATTAAGACTCTCAGCTCCTCACAACTCTCTCTGTGTTTCTGAGTGTGACTATGTTCAGAAGATTGTGTTGTCTGGCGACTTTCGCACACAGAAACTCAAGTGGATATAATTCCCTCTTTTGAAGAGTCCATCCATTCTTTAATCCTCCGTGTCCTCCTTGGCTACTAGCAACTGCGTGGTGGTGGTGGCGGGTACACGATCACAGAAGGCTTGTATCACGTGGATGCGCCAACAGTTTTGTTGTCATTACTAAAGCCACCTGCACATGATGGGCAGTAAAACCGCTTTAAGCCGAGCCGTTCCATTGATTTCCTATGAGGAGAACGTTGGCGCCCAACTATGCGCTACCCCTGGCGTCTCGCACCGCTCGGATTTGCCGCTTTGCGCTGCGCTCAAAACTTCAAATTATTTCAACTATGACCCAGTTGCCGCTGATCTTTCAAAAGCGCAAGCAATGAGCAAACAGCATGTTGTTACCTAGCAACGGGAAATCGCTTGATGACGAATACCTGCGCCGCGCTTTGCTCTCTGCGCCCTACCTAGCGGTGTGCAGAGAGCTAATCGCTTATCATGTGATAAAAACTTCGCACTAACAAGATATTCAACATGCATTGTCTAAAAACAAGTCCCTGTGTCTCACTGAAATATCACTTGTTAGGTGATTGTGTCAAAGGTGTAAGATTTAGCTTTTTTGCAGTGAGCCGTTAGCACGGCATTCCTGGCCACCAGTATACTTACCATGTTTTGTATGTAATTTGTATACATTTAAGTAAGTTACTGTACATGTAAAAACCCATCTGTAGTTTCTGACAAATAGAATATTTACAGAGTAGAAGTATGAAGCATGTTGTAATAACAAAACGCCTCTCTGAGAACACACTGCAGACGTAATCACAGTTATGGATCACAGTGTTTAACGTGCATGGATTTCACTGCATAAACATTTCTGTGTTTTGTCAGCGATGGCTGCTGAATGTTTTAATCTGAGAGCCGAGCTCAGCCAATGAGGTGAAATGAGGAAAATCGTATTTTGCAAAAACATAGCTGTGCGCTGCCACTACATCATGTGAAATTCTTTGTAAACAGGGGCGATACGAGTGCATACCAGAGTTGTCAACACATACAGTACATGCTTTATGTCCTGCCACAGTAATACTAAACACCTTGATCCAAAAGGAGGAGGATCCAAAGAATACAAACTGAAAAAACATAGAATTTTTAAGACGTCTGAGATGTCTGCAATCTCCGATCGCATGTCTTGATGATTTTACAAAATGGCGACACTAAAAAAACAACATCCACAGCTATCTGCTTTTTGTACACGCTGTTTGTTAAAATCCAAAGTGTGTTAAAAAAAAGACAACAGCTCAATATATATTTCCTAGGGGCGAAGCCAGATGTTGTAAACATTCGGGACTCAGCCCAGGTCAGGGGGGGGGGGGGGGGGGGGGTGATTCTTTTTAACATTTACGGCAGCTATATGCACTATTTTTCAAGATATTTGATAGTAGAATACCTAAAAATCTGTACATAATTTGGAAAACACATGATAGTTGCCGAGGAAAAGAATCATCCTGTTTTATATCTAACTGTTCTCCAACTGTCTTCATCATTCTGAAACCTGAACACAACTAATATTGAGGATTACTAATTCTCACTCCTGCCACCTAAATAGGGGTAAAGATTGTCTGAGGTTACTATTCAGTCCCTCCAGAAAAACGCAGAGTTTTTTTGTGATTGTTGCGGGCAAAAATCCTTGATTATGCGGCACGTTTTCTTAAAAAATGCGACGGAATATGCGGGATATTTATGCAATTTTATGCAATAAAATTGCGGGAACTTGCAAAAACTGCGGTTTGATGAAAAAGAGAAAAAAAGTGATTCCCCCAACACCGTGTTCTCACTAGGCGAAATTACATCACTTCATAACGTTCCCATGGCAACAGGGGAAAATGGCTGCTCTTGTGTGAAGTAAACGCAACATTTTTCAACTTCCTGCTGAGATATATGTGACTTTTTTGCAATGAAAATGCGGGGATTATGAAATCATGCAAGCCCCGCATATTTTGCGCGGAAATCGGCAATTTATGCGGCGAAAGTGCGGCTTATTTTAAAAAATGCGGCCCCCCCCGCATAAATATGCGGACTTTGGCTGATTATGCATTGAGTTCTGCGATCGCATAATCGCGTTTTTCTGGACTATTGTTTAGTTAGGCAACATAACAAAGGGTAGGGTAGGATTTTGGCATAACAGCCGTAGGCGTAATTTATGGGGAGGGTGTCAGAACTAGGCTTTTTTACAAAGTTTTTGTTCCTTTTCAATGTTTTTGTCGCTTTTTTCAACGTTTTTGTTGCTTTTTCTGGAGTTTTTGTCGACTTTTTAAAGTTTTTTTTGTTGCATTTTTTCTGATGTTTTTGTCACCTTTAAAAAAAATTAAAGTTTTTGTCTCTTTTTTTCCACATTTGTCGGCTTTTGACGTTTTCGTCTCTTTTTTTTCCATGTTCCATGTTTTTGTCTCTCTTTTTAAATACATGCATATATGTCCCGGGACCTCCCTATGTAGTTGGAGATCTCAATGCCCCCCCCCCCAATGTTGAACCCAAAGTTACGCCCTTGTAAACAGCATTACTAATCTAGAAACCTATTTTTAGTAGAGTTCGCTGAATAAACGCAGATATCTCCCCAGTAACAGAATGTTTGCTCCGTTGATTTGCCGGTCCAGATGTTTAACTGCATTCAACAAATCGTTTCACTAAGTAATCCTTCACCTAGTGTCCAGCAGCGTAGTGATGCTGTGAAGATTACAAGCTTATCCAATTAGCCGTGTGCTAAGACCGGCTGAGCCAATCGGGCGCATCTAAAACGCCACAGCCGCGCTGGAGTGCTGCCGGGCCGCCACACATCAGTGGAGCCACGGAGACAAAGTGAGCGGCCTAAACACCAGAATAATGGGTCGTCCTCTGTTTTTCTCAAATGTAATATTCAATTAACGCCCTGATTTGCAAATTGGTTTCAAACTCAAGTATTAGAGAGGAAAGCTTAGGTAATCCAAGCGTGTATAATATTATTACTGCTTAGCGAGACCCCACACTGTGTCTTTTAGCTTTCTTTTTGTCCTCATACAGACTTTAAAAAGGAGAAAAAGATGAGAAGGTTCAGAGTTGTAATGTTTTGATTCCATTTATATGTTGTTTACACAAATATTGTTTGATTTGATGTATTCCAGCTTTTATTTAAACTCAACTTCCCAGAGAAACACACTGAACTAATTTGGTTCGTGCGGTTGTATTTTCACTCAAATATGATAATAAAGATGGCTGAGACTTGGTGGGCGAGACCAGTCTCAAGACCAGCGGTGGAGGAAGTATTCAGATCCTTTACTTAAGTAAAAGTACTGATACCACACTGTGAAAATACTCTGGTACAAGTACAAGTTCAGCATTGGAAATATTACTTAAGTAAAAGCATGTAAGTTTCATCAGGAAAATATACTTAAAGTATTAAAAGAAAAAGTACTCAATGCAGAAACATTCTCACATTTTAGAAACTGGAAAGGATGCAAACAGTTCTGTCAATCAACTAAAAGTTTAATGGTCTAATCATTTCAGCTGGACTTGCAGATCTATATATTGGTGATAGTGGTGTGGTTAGAACACATGCCTTTGGTGTGGGAGACCTGGGTTTGATTCCCACCATGATCCATCAACCAATGTGTCTCTGCGCAAGACACTTAACCCCTAGTTGCTCCAGAGGCGTGCGACCTCTGATATATACAGCAACTGTAAGTCGCTTTGGATGAAAGCGTCAGCTAAATGACATGTAATATATATTGTTGGGTAGTTTGATTTATAATAAAACATATTATATATCTTTTGGGTGCAAAACTAGTTTGAAGCTGTCAGATGAATGTAGTGGAGTAAAAAGTACAAAATGTCCCTCTGAAATGTAGCGAAGTAGAAGTAGAAAGTAGAAAGTGGCATGACAAGAATAAACTCAAGTACCTCAACATTTGTACTTAAGTACAAATCAACTGCATTTTCACTCGGTCTTGTCTCGGTCTCAGATGAAGAACACTCTGGATTTTATTCCAAGATCGGTGAAGACTACCCTGGAAATCCAGAGTTCTCGCGAGAGCACAATTTGAATTTGCTCAGCGAGCCTTAATCCTTTCAGATTTGGGATTTCCAAGCTACAGGTGAAGACCAACAACTGCAGGGATATCACTAAACTGCCTGTTTATCATCCGATTCATGTGTTAGCATCATTACTGTGATTGGATGTAAAACGTCCTGCTTCAAATGCAACCAATAACTTGAATAGTTTTTTTTTTTATTTGAAATGTGTTACTGTTAACCCTTCACGCGCACTCCCAAGAAAGTCAATCACAAAGATAATTCAGTTCAACTCAATTTAAAGTTCAGTCAGACAACTCACGTTTGAAATGTTTATTATAACAGCAGAACATTGTGTTTGGCGGCCAGACTCCGACCTCATCACTCCGCGCAGTTTGGGTTTACATGAGATAATGGGGAGTGATGATAAAGTAGGTCCCCCCCCCCTGGTCGGAGCCTGCAGGTGGGTGCTGGGGTGGTGGTGGTGGTGGGGGTGAAAGCAGGCGGCGATACGGATGCAGGGCAGCATTGGCAGGGCGGAGATGGAGAAATATGCATCTTAACCCTTGTATTGTCTTCCACTGGACCGTGCATCGTCCTCCTGGGTCAAAACTTACAATCACTTTTTCTAATGTGTTTTTTTTTTGTCTCTTTTGGCGCTTTTTTCAATGTTTTTTGGCACTTTTTTGACGTTTAATGCTTCTGTACACCACTAACACCAACATATTACTAGATTTACACTTATATTTGCAGACATTATGAATGGTTTAGACTAATATTAAAGGAAGGATAACCACAGAATGGCATATGTCAATGTTCAGTCGAGATACTGTTTCGAAAAATATCTATGTCTTTTCAAATGCTAAAGAATTAAAGAAATAAAGAAATAAAAACACAAAATTCAATGAAAGTAGAGATTTTTGTTGTACTTGCGAAGCGCGTTGTATGTATCCATGTTATTTTTGGGTAATCAACATCAGGTAGTTAAAAAGAAACCCATATTTCTGATATAGACATTTAGACAACGGGTCAAATAGGACCCGAAGACAACACAAGGGTTAAATAGACCGCCAAATTGAGGGGGGGTGTTTGGTAAATGATACGGAGAGTGAGGCATGTCACGTGTGTGTACAGCAGTGCGCGTTAATCGCCTGAACTATCTCTCAGGCGTCGCCCCATTTATCTCAGATAGAGTAGGTGTAGACCACACTCTATAATTTACAAAGAGCCAAAGATTTCCCAGGAGCAAGCGTTTGGTGCGAAAGTGGCGAGGAAGAAGTTCCTTGTACAAATTAAGATTTTTGAACACAAAACACATGTAGTTTATAAAATACAATGTTTTATTATAAATTAAACTACCCAACAACATATAGATCTAGAAGTCCAGCTGAAATGATCAGACCATTAAACACTCGGTTGATTGACAATTTGACTGTTTGGATCATTTCCAGTTTTAAAATGTGAGGATTTTTCTGCATTAAGTACTTTTTCTTTTAATACTTCAAGTACATTTTCCTGATGAAACTTACATGCTTTTACCTAAGTAATATTTCCAATGCTGAACTTGTACTTGTACCAGAGTATTTTCACAGTGTGGTATCAGTACTTTTACTTAAGTAAAGGATCTGAATACTTCTTCCACCACTGGTCTTGAGACTGGTCTTACTTTTAATACTTTAAGTGCATTTAAGTTTAAGTGCATTTAAGTGCATCCTGATGATACTTACATACTTTTACTTAAGTTACATTTTCAATGCAGGACTTTTACTTGTAACAGAGTATTTGGTATTAGTTTGGCTTTAGTGCTTTGACTGAAGTAGTAGGATCTGAATACTTCTTCCACTACTGCTGACATGCGAGCAGCACAGATTACAACAATTTGCCTGATGTCATTCATAATTAGAGGATCAGCTGTTGCCAAAACCCAGACACGATGATTCTGGGCCTCTCTGTGGTTTTCAGGAACAATTTGCAAAGATGAGTTGTCATGTGCAGTAATATCCTGCCATCATTCTCTTCTAAATACTGCCCTCTGCCGGGGCACAAGTGGTCGTGATCTTTGGGTGGGAACAATAAGTCCACTTCTGAATTGTTGTGCATGAAGGGACACCAGTGCTTCTTTGTCATGCTTCCCATTCAAAGATTAATGTTACACACAAGGAGCTTTTAATTTTTGAATCGCAGTTGTGTGCCTTTCATGTTTGGCATAATTCACCCAGCTATAGATGCCACCCTGGAGTTCAGCTGCAGAGAGTGAACTGAAGACTCTTTCAGCGAAGGTGCCACAGGCCGTTTATGTCCGCGAGAGAGAATTATGACTATTATTTCCCCCCGGTTGTCATGAGGGGCAAAAGCTGGGAGTACAAAGTCATGAATGTGTCTCCACCCGGCACAGCTGGGTGGTCTGCCAAGCCGAATGTGACCCCCGATAAAGACCTTTGTGCCGAGTGGCTCTGAACAGCGCCCGCTCTAGCATGAACCTCACTTTTGTTCCGAGCGTCAAGGGGCACTGAATCACGACACATTATGCAAAAGTATTAAATAGAGGGCCTATTGAAATGTGCTGCAAAGACATCAGCTTTATCATATCAAATGACATGTCACCGTGATCTTTTTGTCCTGCAATGAAGATGGAAATTAGTTTAAATTCACAGAAAGTACAAGACAAACACAATTAAAACACAAATGTGTTTCCTTTTTTAAACATTGACGTACACTAGGGCGTAATTCCCACTGTGGACAGGGAGGACATGCCCCCCCCCCCCCACCCCCCCCCCTGTCCCCAGCTTTTCAAAATCCTGTTTGTGTCCCCCCCCAACTTTCAAATTAGTTTGATATTTTATTTATAAGTCTTGGGGATTGGCCCCTATTTTAAGCTTTTTCTTATACATCGTTTAGTAGCCTATTCTTTCTGGCATAATTTAATTATTTCCTGGATTTTGTATCACCATAGTCCCTATATATATATTTTAACTGGGACCAAAAAGCGCGACCACATCACACCGGTTTTGGCCAGGCTTCGCTGGCTTCCTGTGTGCTCCTGTGGCTTCCTTCTGTGTATATATATATATATATATATATATATATATATATATATATATATATATATATATATATATATATATATAAAATGATTAAATTGTATAATATACAAACGTTTTTTTTTTCTTTTTTGATTGATTGAAATGTATTTCAAACACATAAAAGAAACCAGAAAGCGACATACATAAACTAATAATGTTACACAAAATAGAAAGCGTATGGGGATACATTTTGACACTTGATGATTTGGGTCACATGTCTGAAAGGAGTGGGAAGAAGTACACACTTATTTTAAACAAGCTTATAGTTTATTTTTATTTTGTTTCCAGAAACTGTGACTGATTGCATTACCAGCAACAACAACATTATCTTTGGAATGAGTGTTTGTGGGGCAAGAATAGCACGGAGACAATGTGTGTGAGCCCACACCAATTGTAACAGCACTCAAATATCCCAACAAAAACGATTCATTCTTTAAGATATAATGGAAATTTGAGTAAATGTAGTACGTCTTCTTTTTTTATTGAACCTAAATAATGCAATATAGGCAATCCTTTGATAATGAAAGTCAGTGAAATATCGCCACAAGATGGCGTCAGAGAGCTGCGTGCTCAGCCACAGGTGCAGCAGGTGAGTTAATCACAGCCACTTCCGGTTTTATGTTCTGCAAAAGACCAGAAAAATACCCTTAACCCTCTTACGTAACATGTACCCCATGTAATACAATCATTTTCAAATGTGTTCACAGAGACGTTAAATGCACGTCTTGTGAGGCCGTTATGCATTTGCGTTTATCATTTCCGACTTCCGTGTTTCTAATTAGTTTGAATCTCTTTCCGTGGGGCACGTTCAATCTAAAAACTGTGTGCATCGTTTTGCTACGGGGTTTCCTGGTTGAATAACATGTTCCCTCGGAACGGTGTTTTCTCTCGTTTATTGGCTGTGTGTATGGTGATACCCAATCAGCAGAGACGTGTCTGTAAACTCGCGGTAATTAAACATTTCTTTAACTGTCTATGTAAAAATGCAGAGCGTTTCTGCACACAACAGGGTGTTCAACGCACCCCCGTTTCTGTTAAAAAACTCAAACTTGCTGCGTTTCGTCGGGGCTGAACCATGGATGTGTGTGTGTGTGTGTGTGTGTGTGTGTGTGTGTGTGTGTGTGTGTGTGTGTGTGTGTGTGTGTGTGTGTGTGTGTGTGTGTGTGTGTGTGTGTGTGTGTGTGTGTGTGTGTGTGTGTCAGTTGTAGCTTTTATGTAGCCTAGCTGCTGTGTGTTTCACCCTTTGTCCTATGTATGCATTTGTTTGGCAGCAAACTTAATTGATAATTTCGTTGGTTTATGTTTGGTTAAGAGACATTCTTTGTGTATGTTTTCTTTTGCTTCTCCCAAGACTTTGCTTGTTGCTTGAAGTTATGGGAGTTTGGGATGTTATGGATACTTTGAATTGATCATATTTTCTTTTGTTTTATGAGTTCATAAGATATGAGCAAAAAATATTAATGCATTTTAAAAGGCCAAAGGGGATCAAAGAGTTAATTGTGTAAAATGTCCCATCATGATAACCTCATGTCCTGGTTTAAAAGCTTGTAAGGACCTAAACTATGTTTAAAGCTTGGTGGATGTGTTCCACACTGTTGCTCCATCTTCCAACCAGTGTACAGTAGCTCTGTGATAAACTCATTCATTATCTGTTCCCTCACACATTTACATCCTCCCTATGATGGGTTTAACCCTCCTGTTGTCCTCGTTTTCAAAGTTTCTATATAAAAAATGTGGGTTTCTTTCAACCAAATGTCCCAAAAATAACTAAATGAAGTTGGTTAGAAGCCTAGATGTAACACAGAATTGGGTGATAATTTATACTTAACGCTTTACACACAGGCAAACCAGAGGACAGCAGGTGAATATGTAGGAAAGTGTGTCAAAGAAGCGTCCAAAGCGTTAAAACTGTCCAAATAGCATCAGAGGCAAGTGTCAAAATGTAGTCAAAAAATAGTACACGGGAAGACAATACTAGGGTTAAGTAGGACTGGTCAATATATCAATATTATATTCGCAATATCAACTGGCGCAATATACATAACACGAAAGGTTGTGACATACATACACATAGACACTACGAGATTCTTTGTGTTAGTTGAAAGAAAATATCAGTAGAAACTGCACTTTAAAGTGTATATGTCATTTCTTTAGTAGTGCCTGTCGTCATTGTCAATTCAATGTTCAATTTGTTCAGTAAAATGTTAGAAATTATTTGTTTTAAAGTGCTCGTATTGTGCTTTTTGGCTTTTCCCCTTTACTTTATCACGTTACATATCTTTTTGTTCACGTTATAGGTTTACAAAGTGAAAAAGCCCAAAGTCCCCCCAAAAGGGACTTACCATCTCCACCAGAAAACACTGTTCACCAACTGCTCCAAACAGCTCTGTTGTAGTCCAGCCTTTACTTCAGAGACACACGTGGTCACTTTGGAACACGTTATAATGCTCGCCTAGCTGCTAGCATGGCACGCCCTCATACTCTGCTTCTGACTGGCTAGTAGTCTTTACCTAGGTACTGTCAGGACACGCCCTCATACTCTGCTTCTGACTGGCTAGTAGTCCTTACCTAGCTACTGTCAGGGCACGCCCTCATACTCTGCTTCTGACTGGCTAGTAGTCCTTACCTAGGTACTGTCAGGACACGCCCTCATACTCTGCTTCTGACTGGCTAGTAGTCCTTACCTAGCTACTGTCAGGGCACGCCCTCATACTCTGCTTCTGACTGGCTAGTAGTCCTTACCTAGGTACTGTCAGGACACGCCCTCATACTCTGCTTCTGACTGGCTAGTAGTCCTTACCTAGGTACTGTCAGGGCACGCCCTCATACTCTGCTTCTGACTGGCTAGTAGTCCTTACCTAGGTACTGTCAGGACACGCCCTCATACTCTGCTTCTGACTGGCTAGTAGTCCTTACCTAGGTACTGTCAGGACACGCCCTCATACTCTGCTTCTGACTGGCTAGTAGTCCTTACCTAGGTACTGTCAGGACACGCCCTCATACTCTGCTTCTGACTGGCTAGTAGTCCTTACCTAGGTACTGTCAGGACACGCCCTCATACTCTGCTTCTGACTGGCTAGTAGTCCTTACCTAGCTACTGCACATGTGCGACTCCCAACAAAGATGGAACAGAAGTGAGATGTCTCACTCTGTAGCTAAAATAGAGAGCTCAACACACAGGGTGAAAAAAGGAGCTTAATCATCAGTGTCACCATCATCTGTTAAATACTCATTTGTTGGTTTTGTCCCATTTTTGGCTGCTTCCTTTTAAACAAAGTGTGTCAGCATGTCATACACAAACCCTGCCAGCAGAGGGAGCCATAACACAAGTCATTTGCAGTTGCAGCTACATATAGAGGTATGTTGTATTCCGTTTAACAGGGTTTTTCCTGCATAGAGGGGTTAGAGTTAGGGTCCATGTGACATGACAGTGTCGTGTCACTCTTATGTAGATACCTTCAAGTAAAGTGTTACCCATTTTTGTTCATCAAATTGTCAGAAATAACAAAAATGCACACATTTCTGTCAAATTAGGTAACCGACTCATTGCACCGATCATGCTTACTGCTGTGTGTAGTTAGTTCAGCGTGCAGATGCTGACTCATGTTTAGGGCTGGGTACAGAATTCAATACATATCAGGCACCGAACAAATTGCCCTTTTTAAAGTATCGAAAAAATACCTTGTCATTCAATACCCAATTCCAATACCTAAAGGAGTATATCTCATCCGCGTCAGCGAGCCAATAAGCACGCAGCGTTCTTCTACCGAGATCTAATGTGTGTGATTGGCTGTCTAACGTTACACGTTGTAGAGACACGCAGGAAAAACTCGACGTTACACACAGAGACGGGGCTCACGTGGTAGGAGCTGGAAAATAAATAAAAAGATTTGTGCCGTAATGTGTTATGTTGTAATTTCTTTTTGTTTTATAAAATTGGTATCAAAAAAGTAGCGTTTAGGAACCGGTATCGAAAAGTCATCGAATATTTTTGAACGATACCCAGCCCTACTCATGTTATGACTCATTAGAAATTACAACAACGTCATTATACATATGTGCATATAAGCCATATAGCAACCGAACAATGATGGAAAGTCCGTGTGTGTGTGTGTGTGTGTGTGTGTGTGTGTGTGTGTGAGTGTGTGCTGCTGTAAAGGGAACGCAGGATGCTTCCTGTTCACACCAGTCGACCCCCAACTTTGGGATTGACAGCCACCACGGAGATAGCAAGAGAATAATGAGGCAGGGGAGGGGAAATAAACCCACCTGGGGACTCTTGACACACACACACACACCCACACACACACACACACAAAATGAGTATATCCACGATTACACTCCAGGCCGGCGAGACATGAATAAAATGCATTTCTGCTGCAGTTATGTGAGCTGGTTTGGTTCCTTGCTGCGTACGTGGGTCTAGTTTCCTGCTGATAACAGTTGAGATACAGTGAAAGTAGGACTCGTTGTGGCTGAAATAGGGCATGAATAGAAATAGCTCTGTAGCCTGGGCTCCGCAGCCTCTAGAGAAAGAGAGTGCTGTGTCAGTAGCCTCGTGTGTGCCGTTAAGCCGATGGCTGTCTCTTCTCCGTCCAGGTGCGTGCGTGTGTGGGAGATCCTGCCCAGGACTCCACGAGCTCCTGGAGTCCATGAGAAAGCATACGGCCTCTGCCAACTGCCTTTTAAGATTAAAGGCATTGACAAGAAAATGTGTTGTTGCCAGCTCAGATGGGGCCTGCATAATCTGGGCCCTGGTGGAAGCCAGAACTCGCCCACTCAACCCCTTCTGTTTCTCTTCTGCTGAAACCGATTCACATCACCGGAGCGGTTCTGTCAATTTATCTCTGATGGAGGCGATCGTCTCGTTGAACCTTCAAAAACTTTTGTAGAACATTATATTGAGTCAGCGCTGGGAAGAAAAAAAATTCAGCAGCACACTGATTTGGTTTAGCAACAGGATAGACTGATATATAAAAGCGTTCTTGAGCCTTTAAATGCGTGTTAGAAGGCAGAAGTTGGTATTCATAGTTTAAAACATGCATGGAGTCGGCTGTATTAAATGTTTGAAACGTGTGTAATGTGCGTACTGTATTTTACTGTAGCTCAGCAACCATCGCAGGGCAAGTGCGACAGTGATGGTGCATTGTTCTTTTAGCTAAAGGAGTGCTTGTTCCCGGAGCAGACGGCACATATGACTCAGACAACCAGCTGGTCTCTGTTGCCTACTTCATCTTTGGGAATGACATTTCCTTCTTTAAAGAGACGAGCGTCACGGGCAAATTACCTCTCCATTTATAGGCAGAACATGGCTTAAATATTAGGCCACTGTGTGTACAGTAGCAACGCTGATCTAATTGTGTACTGCAGCAAATACACCTTGCTGTCTTTTTTGGTTTATATCCTAATTTTGAGTTGGTAGCACATTTGTGTTCAAAGAGTTGTGCTTTTGTATGAGCTGTTCCCTCACATCAAAGACAATAAAATATAGGCCACACATAAAGGAAGAAAATACATCTAATGTATGTCTCTGCGTCTCCCTTTGCATAGTGAGGGAGGAACTTACACGTGTATATGAAATTAGATGCCGGTGTTAGCCGTGGGAGAAATCTTCTTTGCAGAAGAAATATTAAAAGGTAGCTTACTGTGGAAAGGGAAAATGCAAAATAAGCCCTAAAAATAGCATCAGATAACACTGGAAAGAGGAGGCCAAAATAGGGAGACAACTGCCAAACACGGAGGTGATTATTGCTCAGCCACAAACTCTCAAACGTATGCATACTGTGTGTGATAGATGGCAGCGGCTCAGAGGTGCCCCTGGGCAGACTGATCTCATGAAGTGGCGTATGTATGACACGCCAATTCCTATGCCATTTTGGCGTGTTATGAAGACGCATAATCGCTTTTTAGCGCGTTTATCAATGCCGTTTGGCCTCCATTGACTTACATTACCTCACGATTGCGTGTCAATTTACGCCGTAGCGAGTAGTATGAAAGCCTGAAAATCCGCATAGAGAGGTTGGAGGATGGGTCAAACAACACAGGACCTTCACCCAGGAGACCGGGGATCATGTGTTGTGTGTCACATGTCACGTGTCACGTTTCCTAAACCCAACCGTCTTTCTTCTCCTAAACCCAACCGTCCTGTTCTTCTTCTCCTAAACCCAACCCGTCCGCTGTATACGGCGTAGACATACACGAGAATAGCTCAGAATGCGTACAGATAACACGCCACTTGGCGTGTATGTTTACGCAAAGTCATGACGTCACGTTGCCCATCATTATTACAGAAGGTAAAAAGTTGTATGTTAGCTAGTCTCTTGAAGAATCCGTCCATCCATCCATCCATCGTCGTCCGCTTATCCGTGGTCGGGTCGCGGGGGAAGCAGCTCCAGCAGGGGACCCCAAACTTCCCTTTCCCGAGCCACATTAACCAGCTCCGACTGGGGGATCCCGAGGCGTTCCCAGGCCAGGTTGGAGATGTAATCCCTCCACCTAGTCCTGGGTCTTCCCCGAGGCCTCCTCCCAGCTGGACGTGCCTGGAACACCTCCCTAGGGAGGCGCCCAGGGGGCATCCTCACCAGATGCCCGAACCACCTCAACTGGCTTCTTTCGACGTGAAGGAGCAGCGGCTCTACTCCGAGCTCCTCGCGGATGACTGAGCTTCTCACCCTCATCATCTCTAAGGGAGACGCCAGCCACCCTCCTGAGGAAACCCATTTCGGCCGCTTGTACCCTGCGAGAATGATTATTACGATACTACGGAGGCAGACTTCAGTCGATGTGGAAAAATATCAAAGTTGGTTACCCAGCTGTGGGTTCTGTAGATATCACAAGCATAAAGCAGGTGAGACTTGCTGCTCCCCGTCGGCACAATCAGATAAATGTGGAACCCATTTTGTAGGAGCCACATATTGTATGTTGTTTATGGTCTAATTTATATTATTTATTGAGTATTATATTTTGCACTTATATTGTAGGTGGTGGCCGTTTTCATCGCGGTTTAAGCGGAAGTGATAACATATTTGTTGACCGCCGCACTAACGCACTTATTTCGACTCTCAAAGTAACTTTACATTCGGTAACTGCAGTGCTAGTTTTATTTTACGTGTGGAGAAATAAGTCATTGCAATACAGTCTCGAGCGTGTCAGTGTGATTATGCATCTCTCCGTGTTTAGTCCTTCGCGGCAGCACTTTGTTGGACTGCTTACAGCCGCTACATATTTCATGGAAGTTAGATTTTAATGATAGTAGTTTGCGTCTGCTGTGGTGGTTCACATGAACAGGTGGCATGTTTGGGTGCATGGTGTGTCAGAGAGAAGATAGTATTTGCCTTCATGTCTCAAAAGATGATGACGGCCTTTGGTGAGGCTTTGCATAGTTATATATCCCGGGCTTCAGATTCAAGCTGTAGTATTCTGAGCACCGGCCCTTCTGCTGCGTGCACTCACGGCTGTTTTCTAGCTCTCAGCTTAAAGTATTTCATGAGTATTCTTGACTTTCCTCTCTGTTGAAATTGAGCCTGCTGGTGGCTCTCCATACCATCATCAGCAGCACTCCTGAAGGAGGCTCCCCTTCTTGGCTCCGACTCACTCTTCAGGTTGCGTTAGCAGTGAGGAGGAGAGTGCTTTTGCTCACTGCTGCAATAAATCTGCACTTTTTTTGTGTTAGAAAGACAGCCCTGTGTGATTAAACATATCTATGTAGTGAGCAAAGAGAGATAAGCCGTGCCGCTCTGCTATGCTTCATCGCCTAGGAATGATAGTAATAATCCAGGACACTGTAACCTGTCATAAATGCCTTCCAAGGCTTAATGAATTTCCTCTGTAGACTGCTGGGGTCACACACAATATGTTCTCTTAATTGGCAGAAATGATTACACTAGACCAGTGACTTCTAACCATCATGTACTCCAGGGAGCACAAAAATGTAAAGGCCTTACAGTTTTTCTATGATAATTACACACAACCACTGCTTTCAGATCTACTGCACTTAGTACAGTTTTGTGGTACTTGTACTTGAGTGTCTTGATGCTTTGCTACTGTATACTTTTAACATTTTAGAGGTATACATTGTACCTTAAACTCCACTACATTTATTTGACAGTTAGAGCTACTGGTTCATTTTCAAACCTGATTATAAATTAATAAAATAAGCTTATAAAATACAATGCAATGTTTACGATTACACAAGTTTTTTTTACCCTCTGAGCCTCTCAGATGGTTTCATTTAAATAGATAGTTTGTAGTTTTGATTCATTAGTTTGATAATCGATTAATTAAGCAGTTTTTCATGCAAAAAGGGTAGAAAATGCTGTTTCGGCCTCTCAAATATGGAGATTTCCTGCTTTTCTCTGTTTTATATCATATTAAACTGAATACCTGAATAGACAAAACAAGACATTTAAAGACATCACCTTGATTTTGACATTTTTCACTATTTTCTGACATATTATAGACCAGACAATACATGGATTAATCTAGAAAAATAATCTGCAGATTAATCAGCAATGAAAATAATCGTTATGTGCAACCCTGATTTTTTTTTTTATTTAGCAAAAAATAATGACTTGAGACTCGACTTGACTTGAGGCATGGTGACTCGGATGACTTGAATGTATTCATAAGTTTGAATGTTAGCTGTTAAATATGAAATAATTTAATGTTATCACGTTTCTGTCTAACTGGCCAGTATGCTATGTGACCAAGTCATCTTTGCTCATGTCCCAAGTAAGCCTCAAGTCATTTGGTCCAACTCTCAAGTTCTTTTGTTGTTGGTCAAGTCGAGTCGAGTCAAGTCCCAAATCAAGTCCCATATTTTTTCTTTGATGTTACGTGTTGGCATAGCGAGGAGTTTGACTGACAGCCTGTCATCCAATCATGACAATCGCTTACCGGGGAGCTTTTTGAGTCGTCCAGTCATGATTCACAGTTTGCTGTCTCACTATCCATCGGGCTGGGCACTATATCGATATTATATCGGCATCGATATCGTGTTAGATTTTGGATTTCGTGATATGACACAAGTGTTGTCTTTTCCTGCTTTTACAGGCTGCATGACAGTAAAGTGATGTACTTTTCTGAACTTGCCAGACTTACTGTTTTATTTTCTGCCTTTACCCACTTTACTTGGTCATTATATCTACATTATTGATGATTAGTTTTCAAAAATGTTATTGTGAAGCATCAATTGTCAATCCTACAATATCGCCGCAATATAGACAGCGATGTATTTGGTTTAAAAATATCGTGATATTTGATTTTTCTCCATATCGTCCTTGGTCACAACAGTGCTTGTAAGTATACATTCTGCTGATAATACTGCTGGCTACTTAGAGTGGATTTGGAATTAAATACTTTTATGTAGGGCTGAAAGATTAATCGTTGTCAAATCGTAATCGCAATTTGAAAGAATGCGATTATTTAATCGTAAAGACCGAGATTAATCGACTATGCGATATTTAGTTGAAAGTTTGTAACATTTGGTTTAACACTTTTTAAGCAGATTAATGCTCGAAAAAAACTGAGGCATATCAGAAATGGTGGTTATAATGCTCCATAACATGTTTTACCTGGTACAGTGAATACTGAATATTAGCTATACTTAAAAAATAAAAATAAAAAAAAATAATCGCAAATCGAATCGCAATCGCAATATCTGGAAAGAAAATAGAAAGTATTATTAATTTGTTGACCCAAATCGTTCAGCACCTACTTTTATGGTTTTGATACTTTTTTGGGTCTTTTTCTTTTCCCACCACTGATGGAAAGTAAAAAAATCAAACAATTTCCGTGTCAGATTGGGTTTCCAACGCTGACCCCATGAGTCCACGGTGCACACTGCTCTTTTATCTGCTCCATGTGCAGCAGCAGCAGCGGCAGCAGCAGCAGAGTGGGAGGGGGCAGCCGCACAATCAGTAGCCTTTCTCCAGGCTAGGCTGGGAGCGATGGGACTGGGAGGGGGGGCGCTCAGTGCTGCAGCTGCACGGCGGAGCGACTCGTGTTGTGCCGGGCCATGACGAGACGCTGCCGGTGACAGCGGTGTCGGAGTGATAATGAACGCCTTCAGTAAGTGCTGGGATGGATGAGGAAGGTTTACCGTCCGCGCACGGTGCAATAACAGTGAGCTGTTGTGTCTCCGGGCTCCGCGATGGTGTCACCCCTGCGCGCTTTTCCCTTTGCAATCCGGACAGCGGGGCACACTGGCGGAGAAGAGACACACCGGCATCGGGATTCACACAATCACCAGTCTCCGAATAGACGAGCGAGGGAGTAGAGAGAGGGAGAGAGAGAGAGGGAGAGAGAGGGCACTGCCATGGAGAAACCGACCAGAGTCAAGGAGGAAATGCCGACATCGAAGGAGGAGAAGCGCAAAGAGAAGAAGCCGAAATCTGGGAAGCTTTTCCGAAAGAAATCGTTGAAGTCCGTGGGGAGTTTTATGAACCGAATCATCAAAACTTTGGGCACTTTGACGCACTTTGGGGACGCTGACGCGCCGGACGCGGAGGACGACGACGGCGGCTTTCGGAACGGCGCACCTTGCACGCTCAGCGCCGGCTCGGGAGTTGTCAAAAAGGACGTGCTACATGTGACCTGGGATCGCATGGTGAAGACCAACTCGGGCCCGTCTTCTTCCCTGGGCAGAGAGAGGCTCCTTTACAAATACGCGGAGAAAATCCCCGGCGTCCTGGGGCTGAAGAACCACGGGAACACCTGTTTCATGAACGCCGTGGTGCAGTGTTTGAGCAACACGGACCTGCTCGCGGAGTACCTGGGGCTGGAGCGATACAAGCTGGACCTGGGTCCCACCAGAATCAACGGCGTGGTGAAGAGCGAGGAGATGCGGCTCGCCAAGGGGGAGGTCACGGAGCAGTTGGCATCACTTGTCCGGGCTCTGTGGACTCTGGAGTACACCCCACAGCTGTCTGTGGACTTCAAGGTATACCCGAAGTACCACACATCAGCCGGACACCCCTAGTGAAAACTACTAGTAGTAGTTTTTATTCAGTCATCATAAAAAGCAATAACCACATACATAGCACAGTGCAAACTCAATAACAGTCTAAAGACTGAAAGGATTAGGCTGAAGCAAAAGCTTATCCTGTGTTCTTATCTGTTAAATACAGAGGAAATAAAAACAAAACAAGATATAAGTCAAGAAACAAGAGAATTAACCACATTTGTAACCCTCAAATACCATTACAAACCAATTTTCTTAAAACTCAAGAGAAATTTATATTGGCAAATTTTACCCTAACAATAGAAATACATGTTTTACTTGTTTTTTTAAAAGTAAAAATACCTCACATTTACTTTCATATATTGGAAAAACAAAACAAACATTGGATACAGTATGGACGTGATTTTGAATGTTATCTGCATTATTTTATGCAGTATACAGTATAAATCAGTCTAAAGTATACTGTTATATGCTACAGCACACTAAAGTGTACTACCACACAGACTACTATATGTATACTTAGTGTTCAAATGGACCAACTATGTTTTAACTTATTTTACTTTAGTTGTGCAAAAGCTAAACAATAACACACACAATAGGCCTAAATCATTTCCAGCAGACTATTTGTCAATTCTGTACTAGATCGTACTAAAATGGGACTGTTTAAGTGTATTTAGGTACCCTACAAACATACTACTGCATATGTAGTTTCATACATGCTGTACATGTGTTTTCATACATGCTGTACATGTACTTGCAGTGAAATTAAAATACATTTGATAGAGTGCACAGGTGGATATGAGCCCAGTAGTGAGTGTAGCCTATAACACAGAGCAGGTTTTAGTGGTTATCATTAACTTCACTCTCACATAAGTTCCTTAAAGAGCAGAGTGGGGCGCCTGGGTGGCTCACCCGGTAGAGCATGCGCCCATTTCAGAGGCTTAGTCCTCGACGCAGTGGTCACACGGGTTGGACTCCGACCTGCGGCCCTTAGCTGCATGTTGTCCTCCCCCCCCCCCCCTCTCCTTTCACGTCTAAAGCTGTCCTGTCTAATAAAGGCCTAAAAATGCCACATTGAGCTTATTGTTGAGTCAAACATAATGGCATGTTATGCATCCAGTATGACCTCAACACCACTGTACGGATGGAGTAGCCTGAATGTAATGCTCAGTAGGGCACGGGTATCGCCACTGATTTTGAATTGATTTGATTCCGATTCACAAGGTGCCGGTTTGATTTCTGAGTCGATTAGGGATATTTCAGTTACAATTTTGCTTGGATATGAAAGAGATTCCATCTGCCAATCATCTGTGAAAAGTGTTTCCTTTGCCAAAATTTCGCCTAACTTTGGAGCATTATTCATCATGACGTGGCTTCCTTAGATGGTCTAGTCTCATATGATACCAATATCTTCACTCTAGCTGTAAAACGAAGCCTCCAAAAAGACCGATCTCAGGATTTTATGAATCCATATCGAATCAGTCAAAAGAAGATCAATTTGCATCGGAAAATAGTTTTATTTTATATATATATATATATATATTTTTAAACCCAGCCTTAATGTTCAGACACAAGAGGGGTGTCACAAGTCTAGTAGCCTATAGCAAACGTTCTCTTCCCACATGCAATAACAGCGCATAATGTGACTTCAGTGTTTTCCTGTTAGGTGCTAACGATGCCGCTGTCACCGCAGTCGGAGTGTAACAGGGTCAGCAGGTGACTTTCTCCAGCAGAAGACCCTTTATTACGGCACTAAACACTTCAGGGCCAGAAATCAGGTTCAAACGGCTGCCGTCGTTTTTATGAACAACCCCAGCAGGAAGTCAATCATCACTTTCTTGTTGCAGGTCTGTGCAGCACTGTTTTATTTTCTCACGCAGCATGACGAGCATAGGCGGAATACACGGGGGGGTCAGGGGGGTCAGTACCTACCCCATCTGAAGGGTTTTACCCCCCTAAAAATATTATTATAGACTGTGCTGTGCGGGGCGCCTGGTTAGCTCACCTGGTTATGGTGGTTACCTCATGTACAGAGGCTCAGTCCTTGCCGGGTAAGGTGTATGTATACATGGCGTTTGACAAACCGGGGTATTGTCTTTACCCGAATAATAATCTTTTTTTTTTTTTTTTTTAAACTGCATGTAAACACGCTCAGAGTTATATGACCCACCCACCCACCCTCCTCCCTACGTGGTCCACAGCGTCGTTATAGAGCACATATCCTATACAAGTACAATTTTGGCTGTATTATTAGTGTCCCCTTCAAAAATTGCTCATGAGAAATTCTATGTTTATTGTAGAACCGATTACGGACATGATGGCAAGTGAAGTAAGGTCCAGGTGACATCACAGTGTTTATTTGGAAGTGTTGCCGATGTGATGCAAAGTACGGAGGAGACGATTTACTGTAACGCTTTTGCACTTAAGAATCTTCCCTCCCCGAGGATCAGGGCCGGTGACAGAGCCCTATGAGGAGACCCTCAGGCTTTACTACTCTGCCCACACTGGAGATTGGGGGGGGGGAGAAAAGCAACTGTACTTTATCTGCCTGAAGCTCTTTGCTCTGGATTTCTTTGAGCCACAGTTCAAGGCAAGAAGAAGATAATATGGAGCAGCGAACAAAAAGAAAAACTCTACAATGGATCTATTCTTGGAAATGCTAATTATCCTGTAAGAAAAGGGTACAAGTGTGGCTACTGGAATTTCCTGACCCCTACTGTAGAGGCACTTTCATGTCTTTCCTCACGATTGAATATATTGTAATGAGGAGGAAGCCAACCTGAGAGACAAATACGTTTTTTTTTGCTGCTTTTTTGCTGTTTTTTACTTTTCCTTTGCGTTCCCATCTGTTGTGGTCTTTGAAAAACTCCGCTCCCCTGTCAACCAGAATCCTTACTGCCAATAATTCCCCAATTCCACACTTTTTTTATTTTCCTCTTATCTCTTGAGACTTAAGATATCCGATGTTTTCAGGACAACAATCAAAGGGAACAGCAAGGAAACATCTTGCCAAGATTAAAAGATGGAGTCAAAGAAAAACACTAAACACATCCCCCTTGTGTGTGATTAGATGTTTCCTGTGTTAAAGTGCGCACACGCACACACACACACACACACACACACACACACACACACACACACACACACACACACACACACACACACACACAACACACACCCACCCATCGCTATGCCTCCTGGCTGTGGTTTGTGACCGTAGGAGGTCCAGAGTTCATGTAGCTTAGGCCTTCTGAAATTGCCTGTTGAGTAATACCACAGCTGCCTGGAGGGAGGCTTTATAAAATAATCAGATGGCTCCAAAATTTGTGTCTGAGAGGCAAAATTAGCTCCTAGTTGCGGGAACTCCACACACCACTTATAAACAATCCTTTTAAGACGGATCACTCTTTATTTAAATGCTAAATGAATCTTTTGTTGTTGTAAATTGATTATCAGACTTTGCAGGCCTCTGAAAGTTGGATTGGAAATGTTCGGCTAAAAGCGGCCAGATTAAAAGGACTACCTATAGTACTTCCCCTTCACATCACATGAATTTTGATAAGAAATGATTAAAGGGCAAGTGTTGAGAGGGATCTCTTTTTTTTTTTTTTTTTGGTGTGACAATTACCCTTTCAACAGGATGTACACTGTGCACGGCACTTTTATTTTTATTTTAAATGAATAATGCCTTTCATGTACACTTCCTCTGTAAATGTGGAATCGTACTCCCTTTTGATCATAAGTTCCTTCAAAGTTAACGAATCAGCAGTGGCTTCCTCACAGGTCTGTTGGCTGCAGAGTCCCAGTCGAGAGAAACAACTAAATAACAAAGTCCTGCCAAATACCTGGCGCTTGACCACATTCCAGTACCACCTGTCTTGTAGGACGAGAGAGGTGGAAGGAGGGAGGCTGCTTTTTTTTTTTTTTAATAAATGTTCAATAAAGATTAGGTACAGCTTTGTGCTTACATTGCCAAAGTGACCGGAGCTTCCTCTCTCTCACACGTGTTTTCTGAAGGGTTGAATTTCTTCAACCTGGGAGCAGATGTGTGCTTTTTGATCTGGACCATTCCTGTGCGTTTTCGGCATCCCCCCCTGGCAGGTTGGTGTGTTTACACAGAGAGGCCTAGACGGGGTCGAAGCCTGAAAATCAAACAGTTACCCAACAGCCAATTTATCTGTTTCCATAACATGAGAGGCCTGAGAAAGAAGGGAGGGTTAGGGTGAGCCGGACAGGAATGTCATCCTCCCTTGCGGTGGATATTGATGGGCCTATTTAGGAAGCTAAATGTGTGTTGTGACGACATTGGGTCTTGCTCACAGGTATGTGTCAATATTTGCCACCTCCATGTTGATTTTAAATGATTATCTATGTTCCTGCTTGCAGTAAATCAGACTGCTTACTGGAGATGGGCTACACGTACACCAGCGTACTTCTACAGTTTCCAGCGTGTATGTAGAGTAGCTCAATTGATTTAAAAAAAAAAAAAAAAAATATCACATAAATATCCACATTGAGTCAGTTGAAGAGTTGAATGCCATGTGTTGACTGAGAAGGCCCTCTAGAAGCGAACTAATCGTGCAACATCGCCTCCGCCACTTCTTGCTCGTCGCTAGTGACTAGCTTGCTCATTAACATTAACATTGTGTGAATTGGCAACATTCACTTTTGCAATGTTTTTTTTTTTCCCCCAACTTCCTGACCCACCACTGCATTGAGTTTTCATCAGTTTTCCTGCAAAATACGGGAGGAAGACGAATTTCACCCATGGTTGATAGTTTTCAACTTTCAACTACTAACAGAAAATACTTTGCACTTCTATAACATGAGACGTTGAGCGTTTGGAGAGGAATGAGTAGGTCAAAAGTACCAAAGAAACTCCCGCAGACTGTCTTAACTTGGAAAGATAAATTTAAAGGGCAACTATGCAGTTTTTTTTTTTTTAGCTTAATTTACCGTCGGCCTCAGCGTCAGGAAGTATGGCGTGATATCAGGTCTCGCGATGTAACGAATTTGCTTCACGGCACCGCACACATACGCACATTCGGGAACCGGCTCACAAGGTAGCGATGGAGTTTTTCACGCTATCGTCACGGCTGATCTGGCAACAAAGAAGCAGAAAGCTAGGAAAGCATTGTGGGAGGAACAGAGAAAGAGGAAACGGCAGACTGACCGAGCAAATCTTTACACAGTGTTGCCAAATATCTATTCCGAAGCTGTAGGGGGAGCTCTATAGAAACCTAGAAAGGTAGAAACCTGCCAGCAAAAAGCGAGAAAACGGCAAAGAAATGGCCAAAACTGCATAGCGCCGCTTTAATAGCTGGCAACGTTTTGGTGCATGCGCAAGCCCGATTAAGGTCTAGCACCGAAACGTTGCCAGCTATTATATTTATCTTTGCAAGTTAGAAAGTATGCAGGAGTTTCTTTGCTACTTTCAACCCTACTTTTTTTTAGCATAGCTGGCCAGTCCCGCGTTGTCGGGAATCCCACAATGCCTTGCAAAGCAGTTTGCTCAATTTTGCTAGCCTACAGTGTAACGTATGCGGACCGTTATCGAGGTGTATGTGCCGCCCAATGTATGTTTTAGCTGGCTACACCAGCTGCGTGCACACGGCGTAGGATTGTGTGAATCACAGGCGAGACGGAGAGCTTTTGCTTTGGGATTGTTGTTGTTGTTCAGTTTTTTTGGAGCCGGGACGGCGCTGTGAAAACGTCAATCTACTGTCAGCTGTTATCGGAGGACGCAGGTGAGGGAAACAAGAAATAAAAACAGAAACTCTCAAAAAAAAACACCAATACACTCATTCTCAGTCATTAAGTCATTTCCTGTGTATCGGTAGTTTGATTTAAAAGAAATAATAACACGTTATGATCCATATCTGTGTAAAATGGCCACACACACCTTGCTTAAAAAGATATAAATAGAAGACTATTTGTACGCTTGTAGAGCGGATATCTGCGGAGCATACGCACCACTACGCGCTGCTCTCGTGCCCGGTGTCGCCAGTTTCATTGATTATGGTGAAAGCTCCGCATACGTTACGCGTGCAGCCGGTCTAAGTTAAAATGAATAGAACTTCTAAGGTGAGGAACGAGAAGCTAATTGCCTGTATGTGTGGAAACGGCTATATCTAGCGCATCCATGTTTGTTTTTTTGGCAATATAGCATAATTATAACATTTTGTCATTGTTTCGGGGGGGGGGGGGCAAAACAATGGTAGGGGAAACACTGCAGTTGAAACACTTAGCTATAAAGTTGTGGATAAATGGTCGAACTATACGTATAACATTAGCTAAGTGATGTAGAGGGTAGATAAAGGGTTTTCTTATTTTGCCTTTATCTTTTAGTTTGATGATTACACACATTACAAACTGGCCAGTGGCCATTTAGCCACATAGAGCAACACGGCATTTTCCACAACCTCAATTATATCACCGAGACAGTTGCCACCTTCGAAAAGCCTGGAGGTAATTACTGTAATTACTTTGCTGCACAACAGCTTTAGGTTAGTGCGTGTCCACGGTGCTCATTGTTAATAGCAGAGCATTTCTGCAAAACAACCCTGGCTGTTTCAAAGGACATCAAGTTAAAAGAGGTGTGTGTGTGTGTGTGTGTGTCTGTGTCTGTGTGTGTGTGTCTGTGTGTGTGTCTGTGTGTCTTTGTCTGTGTGTGTGTCTGTCTGTGTGTGTGTCTGTGTGTCTTTGTCTGTGTGTGTGTCTGTCCGTGTGTGTGTCTGTGTGTCTGTCTGTGTGTCTGTGTGTGTGTCTGTGTGTGTGTGTGTGTGTGTGTCTGTGTCTGTGTGTGTGTGTGTGTGTGTGTGTGTGTGTGTCTGTGTCTGTCTGTGTGTCTGTCTGTGTGTGTCTGTGTCTGTGTGTGTGTGTGTGTGTGTGTGTGTGTGTCTGTCTCTCTCACATAAATATATTTATTAAATATATTTAAATATTAATATATTTAAAAATTAAATATATTCTAAAATTCAGAGCAAACCTAACACTTTCCAGAATCAGTGGTGTGTCAGCTATAAGAGTGAAAAGAAAATATTAGTGTATTTTTTGAACATGCAGTTCAAAACCGTGTCTCAATGTCCATCTGGCTCTCGGTTCACATGCTCTTGATGTAATAAAAACATTCCTCAACAGAGACACTCAGCTCGTCCAGCTGTATCGGCTGAACAAGTAGCTCCATATCTGTTCACCTTTTTGTATTTAGCGACCAACCTTTCTTGTTATTGTGAGGATCCAGTGTTGGAGTGCAACACTCGTTACATTTAGACTTTGAGATCTATGAGGCAAAAGAAAGCTTCACTTTCAAGACGAGATCAGAAGAGAAGATTAGAGAACCTTATCGCTCTGCCAAGACTCCACCAGCAGTTTTTCTCAGTTTATGAATTTTTATGTTCACTTTTTGCACTTCTCAGTAACCAAATCTCAGAAGCTACTTTGAAGACACAAGTTATTACTCTGCTCACGCTGAACGGACTTCTTTTTAAATTATTTGAAAGAAGAGTTGACTTGAGCATACTGCTCTGCTCTACGTTGTATTCAAACAACTCCAGCTTTATATTGTGTTGCACTGAGCTGCCGCTCCAGATTAGCCCGACAAGCCAGACCCACATCCAGATGTTGGGTCTGGGAACTCACCATTGGCTGGGCTCAATCCGAGGGGCGGGATAAACGGTTGTCTTTCAAACTCCCTCTGGACGCAATAGGATAGCGCTACAACCAGGCAGAGCAACGAAGAAGGGGGCGGAGCTAGTTGATAGATTAAACACATCTTCCTTTTTTAAGAATAACTTCAGTGCCGTTCTTTGTTCTTTTCTCAAAGAAAAGCTGAACTCCAAGTCTTCCAGAAGACCGCTGTTCGCCAGCAGCAGCAGCCATAAGCCCCGCCCACCGACTCTATACACGATGTGATTGGCCAGACAAGAATTTAGTTTTTCCAGCTCACAAGCCAACAGAGAGTGCCTAGACTGACCCTGGCTGCAAATTAAATTTGCTGCCGCTAGGGTGCGTCTAGATTTCTAGGCTATCTCCAGATGGTTTTGGATTGGAAACGTTTGGGGAAACGGCAGGCACCTTCAAAAAAATACCAGACAGGTGATTGGATGAACCGTCTGTGTATAAGCTACGTCTGCCACCGTTGTTTTTAAGTATGTTGCTAAAAAATACATACAAAATGCGTGGTTGGAGAAGGGCCATGACGTTTAATGTTTAATCTTTGTGCCAATTAAACCAGAAATGTGGAAGTGACGCGTTCCGGCTGCACCGCGGTTTTCTTCCGTCCCCCTGCCGCACGCCATACCACACTGGGAGCGTCTCATGGTACGTGTCAGTTGTCAGCGTCATTTCCGCGCTTCCCATTCATTTCTATGGGAGCTGCTATGCAATGTATTTTGGTAGCATCGCGGGGACGCCGCTCCTCATTTGCATAAAGTTGAATCCAGGCTACTTCATGCAAATGAGGAGTGACCGGTTCGGCTCGACGCCTCTCAAAAGCTGACGGAAGTCTTTTATACTGACCGTTGTCGATCTGAAATGAAGACAGATTCAACAACCCACGTGACGCATTTGTCCAATCGGGTGCTGCCATCGCGGATGTAGGAGGGTGTAGACGGTTTTCTTTGCTTGTCAGTGGTCAGTGAGATAACCTAATGCTGGGAAGCGGGGCGATCCCATCCGTGAAAACGACGCGTAAATGGACATGCATCATTCTTTACAAGTACACAATCGCGTGTTTAGCAGCTAGTATCTATGGTTACGATGTTGGGGTGTCTTTTGGTAAATTGATCGGATGCTTCCCGTCCTTCCGCTTCCTGCCCTGCCTGTCCAACGCTAGTTCATATACAGTCTACGGCCAAACGCTCCACGGGCCGCGTGAAAAATAGACCCGGTGCCTATTTTTTGCAGAGCGAAGAGCCGCTCCTCGCACGCTTCTGGGAGGCGCTGGTGTAAATAACAAGCATCGTCTTGAATGGCCACGATTGCTGGCGGAGGCCGCGGCGCCGCCGGAATGCAAGACACTGTCATGTGTTCATGAACCCTAACCATAACCATAACTCTAAGCATAACCATAACTCTAACCCTAACTCTAACCCTAACTCTAACCATAACTCGAATACCATAACTTGTCATGATAAAAACCGAATGACCCTTACTAAAAGAAGCGTTATGTCATAAACGTTTATGACTTGTTTATAATGTTTGACACATTCATGACAGTGTCATGTCACTCTTATGTAGATACCTTCAAGTAAAGTGTAACCAAATATTTTTCACTGCTATTTTTGTTCTAGTTTTCGTTTTATATATATATATATATATATATATATATATATATATATATATATATATATATACACACTATAATAACCTGGTCCGCTGCGGTTCGGACACATGAACGCATTACTTAAAGCCTACCGAGAGGGATATTGGAGTGATGTGTGAGCCCACGAGTCGCACTTGATTTGTGATATCGCTATAATCTCGCTGCCGTGCCTGGTAACTGAGCTGCTGCACTGGAGAAAGGCGCCGCTGCATGCTTTGCTCCAGGACACTTCAGTGCTGGTTGTTAAAGGGTCAGAGTCTTTTTAATTCATCATCTCTGCCCATCTTTGAGAATCGACCAGCAGCTCTTCGGTGACGGGCTTCTCACTTCTTATCACCAGACATGCTACATCACGTTATGGTGTAATAGCTAAAAGAGGCATATCGCATATTAGTGGATTATGAAGCAATGATTACAGTCTGCTGCTGCCTCTGCTATAATCTCTCATTACTGCCTTTGCTTCTCCAGGCTGCCAGCTACGGTTCATGCGGACTAATTCCTGCCTAATTGAGCCGTGTGCCATTCACATCTGAAGACACATTATACTGTGTGAGAGCTAACGTAGTCTTCAACCTACTTTTAAGAAGAATGTTGTTCTTTTTTATGTCAAATTTCTCTTGAAATGTAGTTTCTTGATGGGGGAAAAAAGGACTGAAGGCACTGCTTTTTGACAGGTAAAACTTTTTTGTTGAAAAAGCATGTTTGGTTTTTTATAAGTCTTAGTCAAAGGCATATTTTGCAAATCTAAAATGACACTGCATCAGTCAGAGCGTGGGCCAGGTGGAGACAAGGGAAGCGTGAATAGCGTTAGGGCCAATTTGCAATTCCTCTAATCAGCGTTCTGTGGAGAAGGCCGGCTTAGAGCTGCCCAGCCAACACACGCGAGCTGTCAAAACCAGCAAACAAGTAGTGCTTGAGATTCACTTTTTTTTTGTTAGTGAATTCTTTAAAAAAAGAATATCTTAGCGAGGCGATTTTATTTGGCTTCCCCAGGTAGCCACTGTGGCTTTAATCCTAACAAGCTGTCACATTATAAAAGCCAATTAAAACGCCACTGTTTATATTTTTCAGGCAAGAAAAATTTGGGACTGGATCTGTTTATGATAAATATATTCATGGATTTCAAGAGGTTTCTCTGTAAAGTGGCAACGTCATCATAACATAACGTTGTTGTTGTTGCCCTATTTTAAACAATATACAGTAAGCGCACAGCGTGAAGCTCCTGGCGCAGGTGCGTTTAGGGAGTGTACAAATCCACTTTTGCTAGTTCAACAGCGGTAAAAGGGTCCGTGCGCCAGGCGCATGGTTCAACAGGGTTGTACTTATTGTCTTGATTAATCATAGGTGTGTTTTGGGTGTAACATGCAATAAAGAGTGTCATCTCCCATTCCCTTTAAAGGCCAGGTGTGTTTGGACCTTGTATTGGTGCATTGCTATTATGATGGAGGATTTGCTGAAATGGATTACATGGACTTTTGGAAGAAAGTGATGAATATTCACATGCACATTTACAGCAGAGAAGAAACTGATCTGCTCGTGCGTGAAATGAAAGCGTGCGAGCAGATCATATAATACTATTTCACATTGTAATCTTTTGTGTGTGTGTGTGTGTGTGTGTGTGTGTGAGACAAGCATAGTGTGCGTGCGCTGTGTATAAGCCTAAATGCATTTTACTAATTCACTGTTAAAATAACAATGAAATGCTGCGCTATTGACTTTAGACCAGGTTTTTGTTGGTCAATGGTGCGATCACTTCCCGCTGCCTCAAGATAGCAATACACCCAGAATGCACCTGAACACACCTCCCTGTAAGACCAGCACGCCCAGAATGCACCTGAACACACCTCCCTGTAAGACCAGCACGCCCAGAATGCACCTGAACACACCTCCCTGTAAGACCAGCACGCCCAGAATGCACCTGAACACACCTTCCTGTAAGACCAGCACGCCCAGAATGCACCTGAACACACCTCCCTGTAAGACCAGCACGCCCAGAATGCGCCTGAACACACCTCCCTGTAAGACCAGCACGCCCAGAATGCACCTGAACACACCTCCCTGTAAGACCAGCACGCCCAGAATGCACCTGAACACACCTCCCTGTAAGACCAGCACGCCCAGAATGCACCTGAACACACCTCCCTGTAAGACCAGCACGCCCAGAATGCACCTGAACACACCTCCCTGTAAGACCAGCACGTGGTCCATGGGCGCACAGATGGGCGCAGGTGCATTTGCTATTTAAACGACGTGGGCACAGGATGGGGAAATAAAGACACTTGCGTCGGGCTTTGCGCTGCGCCGGGTGCAAGATAGGGCCCCTAATCTCATAATAATTATGTAGCTGTAGAAAAATGACCCTTTTTATGACATGTGCTTTTCCTCTCTCCAGACTATAGTGTCCAAGTATGGCGCACAGTTTCGCGGTAATTCCCAACATGACGCCCTGGAGTTCCTCCTGTGGCTGCTGGACCGCGTCCATGAAGACGTCAATCTGGCCTGCCACAATAACAACAACAAGACCAAAGCTCCCGGAAAGGTAAGACTCAAGAAGGCTGCTGCGGCCGCCTGGGTAGCTCACCTTACGGCCATATATAGCGGCCGCGGTTTCGACTCCGACCTGCGGCTCTTTGCTGCATGTCGTTCCCGCTCTCTCTCCCCCTTCATGTCTTCAGCTGTCCTATACAAATAAAGGCCTAAAATGCCCAAAAAATAATCTAAAGAAGGCTGCTGCTTCATGAATTGGGGTTGGGCATCGTTTTGATTTTAACAATTCTGATTCCAATTCTTCTTTTCTATTCCGGTTCTTATCGATTCTGATTCTTTGAGGGGTGGAGTTGAAACGGGTCACATGCATTACACAGATGAAGAGGAACATTTTATTTAGATTCAATGCTGATTTTAAAGTTTTACTGGGCTAATAAAGCCACACTTTAGGGCGCCGCTTACAGTGCTCCACGGCTGCAACGCAACGAGCTCCTTGAAGTACAGCGGCCGCTACGGAAACCCAAACTTACGCGTGTTAAAGTTGGAACCAGTGATCGGATTGGAAACCAAATTATCCAAACGATTCCAATAAAGAAAAACTATTCCAAGTTGGAACCGGATCTCGATGCCCAATCCTATTCATGTAGTAGAAGTTAACGTGATGATTCTCACAGAACAGGAATCATGTCGCCCTTATAGTAACCTTTCCAAATAAAAGTTCACACTGCATGCTTAAGTGTTGCATAACTAATACATGACTCATTATGATTAAATACATGCAGTAATGCATTTTATCATGAACTCCTGTGGCTTGACACATATAATGAAACAATTTTATTTCATGTAAGTATTTAGTGAGTTTATTTCTAGAGCAAAGTTTATTTTTGCTGTACAAAAAGCACTAAGGCGCTGTATAAAACAATATTGAAATTTAAAAAATAGAAAGAAAACCTAAAGAGAGCGTCCCAACGACAACAACGAGCAGCACTTCACAAATACAGAATTATAGACGTGATAACAGTTCGATAAAGTGTTAAAATAGACCAGTGAGTGAAAGTGATGTCTTTAGCCTAGATTTAAAGGTGCCGTAGGTCGGGTTGTGAAGATCCAGGACTTAGCCAAAAAATGTCAACATTAACAACTTCTCAGTCCCTCCCCCCTTTCCGCTAAAGCCCAAAACGGTCTCTTAAGCCCCTCCCCCCACAAGGGAGAATGAATAGGCTCGTTCAAGATGAACTGCGCCTCGCCTGTAAAGTGGACGAGAGCAGGCGGCAGCAGCGGGGGGGCGGTGACAAAAATCCGCTATGAAGTCGGACAGTTTCCAGCCTGCAGGCTGAACAGGAAGTCACAGAAACACTGTGGTCCGATTCCGATTTAATAAAATGTTATCAGACCCATATATCAGCTTGTACACAGTCTCCAGTTGTTCTTATTATGACAGAGTAGCTGTCAACATGCTCTACATGCGATCTGTTGCTGATTTTGATTAACAACACACTATAGATGATCCTAATCTGATCAGATTTAGTCTCTCTGACTTCCAAACATAACTGTCAGCCACACAGCATGTGTTCTGTACAGAATACGCCTTTAAATTAGACAAATGGCAGTTAAAATCCCTCCGATTCAAAATCAATAAAAAGTTTATATAAAACGTCATGTTGTCGATTCTGAACCAATCAGCTGTTGGATCAGCTGAGAGGCCGGCGTTTCCCAGCATGCCTTGTGTCCGCCTGGGTCCTGCAGTCGGTGAAAAGCAACTGCGCTGCCTGCGTCTCAAACCTGCGGCCGCCTTGCTCTCGTGAGATCATCGTTGCCTACGTGTGCATGACGTCAGAGCAAGTCGGGATCAAGTCGGTGATCGATTCTGCGCAGATCTGGCTCATCTCGAACGAGCCTATTGTGTGTACATTGACACACAGTTAGACAACCCTCTGGCCCTGATTGGTGCATCTGAACAGGGAGCACATATGACAGTTTCTGCACATATGACAGAAAGTTAAGTCTTACCTACTGCACCTTTTAAAGTCTAACCTCACTGATAAGGATACTACTACTACTAATAATAATACATTTTATTTAAATAGCATTTTACATGGTACTCAAAGACATTTTACAGTAAAATCAGAAACATGTAGCACATTAAAAACAGATATGCAATAAAACCAACACATAAAACAAGCATATTAAAAGCACTTAAAAACAATAAAACCACTAACTATCAGGTGAGAAATGTAAGACTGTTGTATGTGGAAAGCTAGGTGTGTTTTGATTAGTGTGTTGAGTGTGTGCAGGTGAGTACAGTCACGGATGTGTATGGGTAGGGAGTTCTAGCAGGGAGGGGGCTGCAGTGGTGAAAGCTCTGTCGCCCCAGGTACGGTGTGTATGGTCCCGAGTGGTGGGGAGAGGAGGTTTGCGTCAGATGTGGGTGAGGAGACGGGCAGCAGAGTTTTGGATGTATTGGAGTTTATTTAAGGCTTTTGCAGGTGAACCGTAGAGCATGCTGTTGCAGTAGTCAGTTCTGGAAGTGATGAAGGTGTGAATCAAAGTTTCGGCAGCAGAGAAGGTGAGTGATGGGCGGAGACGGGCAGGGATGTCTAGAAGTCTTTGTTCTGCAGTGCGGCTTTCATGTCACCCAAACCGGTGGGGCAATCTAAGGTGTGCAACCTTGCTCTGTGTCTAATGAATCGTTTGCGGACAAGGCGAGTACAAGTGTGACGATTTCGGTGTTTGATTTTCTCTCGGCACGTCTCCCCCTCGGGGACAGGCCTGCAGGCGCGCTGCATCCTGATACTAGTTGAATGTAGCTTTGAACCGCTCTGCCGTGAGCCATTAATGCGTAGTTTTCATGTATTATTAAATATATGTTTTTACTTTTGAGAAAATAGGCATCCCTCTTTTTTTTGTGTAGTTTCAGCGGGATGATAACCACTGGCATAATTTATGAGAAACGCTACTACTTGCTGTTGGTGAGTCATTGCAAATAAATCTCCTCAAACTCAGTGCCCTTTGTATCCCGAGGCATTCTCTGCAATGATTTATTCTATTGTTTCATCATTAATGGGATCGGGAGATATCGAGATCAGGAAGTCTTCCACTCCCGGGGCTGTACATTGGATTCTTTAAGATGTAACACCCCTGTTATGACCGACATGCAACCTTTTCTTGCACTGACTACTTGTATCAATTAAAACCAAGAAAAGGCTTTTTTCCTTCTTTCGGGAATGCACTGTCAGCACAGCTTCTTATTATAAAAGCAAGGTTGTGTTGAGAGTTTTAGTCTGTGGGAGTAAGCCCAGCTCCTTTTTCTCTGGCTTAAAGGGATACGCCACCGTTTGTTGAAATAGGGCTTATCAATTCAATTCAGTTTTATTTATAGTATCAAATCATAACAGGAGTTATCTCAGGACACTTTACAGATAGAGTAGGTCTAGACCATGACTATAATTTACAAAGACCCAACAATTCTAGTAATTCCCTCAAGCAGCAGAAACACTCCTTTTCAGGAAGAAACCTCGGCAGACCCAGGCTCTTGGTAGGCGGTGTCTGACGGTGCCGGTTGGGGGGGGTGTGATGAACAGTGACAATAACAGTCACAATAAAGATAATGGAACTATGACTAGAAATAGTGGTTGCAGTAGCGTAGCAGGGAGCAGCACGGCACAGCAGGGAACCGCAGCAGAACCACGGCAACAGCCGAAACCATGACCCCGGTGCCACCGCAATCCCGGGTAAAGTACACTTTAATATCTGTTTTTTTTTTTTCATTGCGATATTCAACATCGTTATCGTATTTTTTTCCATATATTGTGCTACCCAAGTGAAAACTTTACTTGAAAACTCACTCAGGTTTCTGTTGTTCATCCACAATACTCTGATATACTCACATGAACTGAGCTGAGCATCCGTGTTCTTGTGATCTGAGTTGCCCTTTAATTCAGAATTAACGATGGGCTGAAGTGGGGGGGGGGGGGGGGGGGGAGGGTGGTCATGACAGGAGGTTAGGACTGGAGAGCTGCTGATAAGGTCGGCCGTGATGAGTCTGCACCACCTTAGAAAATGTTGCCGCACCTTGTTGACACCCAACGAGCCGGTGAGGCGTGGAGGACATAAACCTTTTAAAAGAACAAAAACAGTTGACTTAATCCTGAATCACTCTGTACGATTGTGTCCGCGTCATGATTCATTTAGGTGAAGGAACGGATGGGTTTGCAGAATCCTGTCCCTGATTGGATGAAAGCCAACATGATAAACATGTTTGATATTTAACAATAAGTCACTAATGTATCCAATACTAGCTGGAGTGAACACAAAAGTGGAGCTGACATCAGCTGGGGTCCAATGACTCTAAACTAAAGTCGAGTAGCTCCGATGGAGTCAAGGAAGGATGGGAGCTTATTGGATGCACAATAAACCGATGCACAGTTCTGCTGGATAGGATGCAGTCCTGTATCCATGGTGACTTGATTGTCTACTATGCAAGCAGTAGCGTTTTGGTGGCAACGTTTGTTGCCCAGTCCAAATGCCACTTTTGGCACCTTTGGTGATCCCTGACTTTCCACACTCAACTAATCTGGTAAACTGTTTGTCCATGTACAAAGTATCCAGGCACAACTAAGGCCTGAAAAACTTTATTGGCTCTATAGAGACTAGAAATAAGATAAACAAGATAAAAGCAAAAGGTAATGTCAGAAGTGGTTTGTCAGCTAGTCGGTCCACCAATTTGGTCCAGGCTAAAATTTCTCAACAACTATCGGATAGATTACCATGACATTTTGTAGACATTCATGTTCCCCAGAGGATGAAAGCTATTGACTTCCCCCTACTTTTCATCTAGCTCTAGCATGAGGTTGGCATTTTTGTTTTTTTAGTGAAATGTTTCAAAAGCTATTGGCTGGATTGTCGTATAACTGGAGCCCAGAGAATGAATTCTAATGACTTTGGTGATCCCCTGACTTTCCAAACTCAACTAATGTAAATGTACAAGATATCCAGGCACAACTAAAGCCTGCATGGAGAGTCTGGTTTGGTGAATATATGCGGCATCTCTGCTTTTTGCAACTTCTGCATGTGCACTAGATCTGTTTGCCGCTGAGTGTGATGCAAAGCTGATGATGATTGGTACCTCCAACAATGAGACCATGAATTTAAGTTCCTTTTCTGGAGAAAAGTAAAAAGAATTGTGAGGTTGAACATTGGTTATTTGCATTAGCTGTAGGAATGCAGAATGCTGAACTATAACGCAAATCTCTCAATTAATGATCAGTCTTTTGTTTCTACCTTCTTTGTGGCCATACGCTTTGGGTAGTAACTAAAAGAATTGAGATTGCAGATACAAGCAGAGTATGCAAAGTATATCATATTTGTGGAAATGAGTGCATTGATGCAACATATTGTATCTTGTTAAATCAGTCAACAGATGTCCGTAATAAGTTTTACATCTACAGCTTTGTATGAAAAATTCATCTGCAGTATTAGCCGCCCATTTACAGCCTATGATTAGTCCGTACCCTTGTTATTCTTTGTGCCATTTTGTAGGACTGTGAAAACCTCTGATGTGTTTAATTAGGGATCATTTCAGAATAATACTGTGCTGTAATAGAATATTCTGCATATGAATAAATGTGCCTCGCAGTGAGAGAGAGAGAGAGAGAGGGGGAGAGAGAGAGAGAGAGAGAGAGAGAGAGAGAGAGACTATGGCCTCTGTCCAGAGCAGAACATCTCTTGTGACAGTTGTCTCTTATGTTTGTCCAGGCCCTCTGCCATCAGCCAGTGTGGGCTCTTAGCAGACACCAAGGTTGTCATGGATTTCAGTTTTATCAGTGAGGAAACATGTGGCCTCTGCTCAGTATCAGGAATGGGGAGGGAAGTAATTCCAGTAATTCTGTCTCCCCATGAATCATGGTCTACTCCTTGCCTTATTCTCTGCTTCGTGCCTTTGGTAGCTCTTACATACTGTACCTCTGGAATAAACTGTAAAGCCGTGGTATGCGGTCTGCTGTCAGTGCTCCAGCCACAAAGGAGCTTTGTGAGGGGCAGCGAGGGCCTCGCTGAGGGCAAGAGAAGGGCAGCTGTAGGATGATGTGTCTATGGCTACATCAACACTAATTCATTTTTAAGCGCCGTTTCAAGGACAAAAACGATCTCCGTCCACACAAGAGTTTTAGCTCCAGTAGCAGAGCTAATCTTGGTTCAGATTAACACGTCTTCAATTTTTACAAATGATATGCCGTATATACTCAGTAAGGCTAAATTGATTATGTTTGCTGATGATTCTACTCTTTATTATGCAGCCTCTACATGTTCAGAGCTTAATCAGGTTCTGTCTTGTGAGATTAGCAAATTGCATAACTGGATCAAAACAAATAAACTTGTCCTAAATATTTCAAAAACTACTAGTATAATATTTGGTTCTAAGTATAGATTATCTGATAATCCTAAAATTAGTAAAGTAAATGGTCAAAATGTACAGCAAGTAAAAAAGGTGAAGCTTCTTGGACTTTGGCTTGATTCTACATTGTCATGGTCTGACCACATCAACAAAGTTGTTGCTAAAATGGGCAGAGCTGTTGCAGTAACGCGTAAATGTGCACAATTTCTAAATTCACGGTTGTTTAGTCGTGTTGTTTGTACATTGGTTTTGTGTCATTTGGATTACTGTTCTGTTGTACGGTCTGCTGCATCAAGCAGTCATTTAAAAAAATTACAAGTGGCTCAAAATAAGGCTGCAAGACTGGTTCTTGGTTGTTCTCCGAGAACTAGTGTCGCAGAGATGCATGAACGTCTTGCTTGGCCGCTGGTCAAGCACAGACTATCCGCTAATATGTTAGTATATTTTCATAGAATTATTAACACTCGGATTCCCAAATTTTTTTATGACAATATAATTTACTATTCAGATATGCATTCACATTACACTAGAGGGGCGAATAGTCGACAGATTTCTTTACCCCTACCTGAATCTGACTCTATGAAGAGGACCGTGTTTTATAGGTCAGTTGTGTTTTGGAACAATCTTCCAGTTGGGGTTCGTGAAATTAAGGGAAAAACTGGTTTCAAAAAAAGACTAAGAATGTATTTGTTTTTAACATCATAATATCGTCTGGATTGGTTAAGTGAGGTTGTATTATGTGCTATGTTGTTTTGCATTATTTTATCATTATTTTAATCAGTACTTCTTGTATTGTTACTTTTTGTTCTTTTATGTGTAATTATATATGATATTTTTATGAGTAATTGTGACTGTAATTATTGGGTTTTGTATAGTTTGGACCCCAGGAAGACTAGCTGTCGTTTCGGCGTCAGCTAATGGGGATCCTTTTAAATAAACAAATAAACAAACGTCTGACAACACATATCACATGACCATTCACACACACTCGGTAGGTGCGTGCCAGTGTAAAGAAGAAGCAGATTGTCTGACGCTACTCTGCGGTTGAAAATCATGGATGTATAAGTATAATATTTGAGGCAGCAGTGTTTCCAAATGTCTCCGTTTTAGTGGCTTGGAAACGGCAGAGTAGTGTGGACGCGAGGCGCAAACGTAGCAAAAGATATTCACACACTCTCCTCTTAAACTTTAAAAGAACCACTCAGGATCATTTTTGGTCTGTGATTGTTTGTTGGTTCACCTCCGTGTTAATCTCGTCTGCTGCTACCCTGCTGGAGCTCTGGTGGTGCTGGCTGGCTGGCAGAGTCATCTGGGTTCACAGCCCGGCTGATGGGAGGCGTCAGCACCGTTTACCAGTCCACACACGTTCCCATTCACAGCCAAGGAGTCGGCAAACCATCCTCTTCTGCTGCCAATTCAGGAGTCTGTGGGCCTGTGCTAATTGTTTTGAAGCATGTGCTGTTAGTTACCACTTAGCACAGGAGAGCTAGAGCCCAGGGAAATAGTTAGGAAGAGGGTACCCCCCCCTTTACTAACCCTCTGGGCTGGCTGTGTAGTCGCAAACACTGAGTGTCAGAGTAGTTGGAGCTGAAGTATTCTGTATTTGTAATGGAGGTTGACGGCTCAAAATCCTGCACCCACACCACACAGACATACACTACACACAGTGTAACATTTACCGCTGATTCCCTGTGGCTTTGATTTAATGTGGCGTACATTCTCTCTTGGTTTGTTGATTGTTTATCGCTCAGGAAACCCAGAAAGTGTGAAGTTTTCTCTCTCTCTCTCTCTCTCTCTCTCTCTCTCTCTCTCTCTCTCTCTCTCTCTCTCTCCCTGCTATATGAATGTGGCTCTTTGTAAGTTGCAGGAAGAAAGAGACATTTGTTGTGCAGCCCTAGTACAGAGAAGGAGAGGTGAGACTAAGTTCTCTGCAATAGTGTGCCAACGGGTGGTGGAACAGTTCGCAGAACTGACAGCCAGAGAGATGTTGAAATGGAGAGAGAGAGAAATTACTTCTCGGATACTACATGACAAAAAACTGCTGTAGAATGTGGACGTTTCACATTTGCAAATGTGGTCAAGTAATGGCATTGTTTTTACCAAGCTAGCGCTAGCGTTAGCAGTTCATTTTGGAGAAAGTTTGCTGATTTTCTGTCTTGCCGGAGGTCAGTGTTTACCCCGCCGGTAAAACTCCGCAAAATGAATCACTTCAGGAGGAATGAAAATCGGCAACTCTCCCTCTTTAGCTTTTAGCTTAGCGCAGCGCCATTGCAACCATAAACGCAGCTACACCCTCTCTACAAACAATCGTCACATTTGTTTCCAAAGCCAGCAAGATGGTGGTGACCAAATTGCCATCGTAGAGCGGCAGTCCACAAACCAATGGTTGACGTCACTGCTGCTACGTCCATTATTTTTACCGTCTGTGGTCATGACGTGCTGTAATTTGCAGCTTCTGGCCTGCAGAGATTGAGTAGTTGGCATTAGCATGAGCCTCTGGGTAGCTAGCTACCCCAGTCAGCTGTGAGATTAGGGCTGAACGATTTTGGGGGGGGGGGGTGAATTGCAATTTCATTTTTTTAAAGCATAGCTAAAGTTCAATATTCACTATGTAACAGATGAAACGTCATGGAGCATTATAACATGATACACCATCAAAACTGCTCTATATTCTAGCAGCAATTGTTTTTCTTTTAATAAGCATGAAACATTCAGTCAAACACAGAACATTTATCACAAAAGTTAAAGTTATAATAATAAACTATTCCAATAAAAAAATATCAGTAGCCTTCTTTCCTGTGAACTGATATTTCTGATATGTTCAATAGCATCATCTACATATTGCACCTTCTATGATCACATTAAATAAAGTAATAACAAAATATATGAAAACTCCACTGAAATTGATTATTCTAGCATTTATCTTTTACATAAAATATAAAAATAAAAAGAGGGATAAATCATGTTAAACCACCCCATTCACATTTGATTATCACTATCGTCACGATCAGCTAATCGCATTCTTTCAAATCACGATTTCGATGTGAAAACAATTAATCGTTCAGCTTTGTGTGAGATGATAACTTGGTGGGATTTTCCCTGTGTTGCTTTATTAAAGAAGTCACGACACGTACCAACTTAATTATAGTCAGGGGAGTTAGCTACCGTAGAGCTGTCGGGACCGCCGCCGTTGGCACGTCCTTGATAGGGGTTGATAAGCCTGGTCCTCATCCTCCTCCATGTTAACAGCACAGCAATCACAATGTGGCCCCTCCTTGTTTATCACTTGTGCTCTCCTTCCCTTCCTCCGTCCGCAGATTTGATTTTTACTATATGGGTGGTTGTGTGCTGAAATTAGACAGTGACCCAGACACCGTACCAAGGTTTCAAACTTGGTTTCTTTTCACTCATTCTCACAGTACATGCCCAGAAATGCACCTCTAAACCCACAGTGGAACAGTGCAGTTGCCTGTGTGTGGTCAGTGCTGCTCCCCTCTCCTGTCAGGGCTGGATGTGCACGGTTCTGTTGTGATTCTTATGTGTTTTCTGCTGTGTGTGTGTGTGTGTGTGTGTGTGTGTGTGTGTGTCCTCTCCGCCTTTTGATTCTGTCTGCCCTGCCAAGCTGAAATGGCTTCCTGTGGCTCAGAGCCACCCAGCTGGAAAAGCAGCTTGGAGGGAAGGGTTCAAATATGACCACTCTGTGTTTGAGGACCTCTCTCACCTCCGACCCAGATCAGTGTTGATTGGCTAAGAGCTTAACCTCCCCCCCCCAACTTATGCTAAGATGAGAGTTGTCTGTATATATGAGTCTAATGCCTGGCCCACACTAAACGATTTAAAAAATCTTAACAGATGTTGAAAATGGGAGCGACCCCACACAAACGAGTGCGTGTGTACACCACAAACAAATCATATTCACAAAAAAACAATTGTTGAGATCCTGAATCACAAAACGGGAAATCACAAAACGGGAAATCCCGTGCGATCAGACGTGACTTCAGAGTATACAAAGATGGCGACGACGGAAGACCCGCGCTGCTGTGGGTTGAATCAGTCCTTACAAGTGACAGGAAAACATCCAAATGGACTTTGTGAATGTGGGAGTTCTGAAACTGTTAAGCATGTTTTGCTAGAATGTATATATATATATATATATATATATATATATATATATATATATATATATATATATGTATATATATATATGTATGTATATATATATATGTATATATATATATATGTATATATATGCAGAAAGGAATATTTGCTGTGAGAGGTTGTCAGACTTAGGAGTTCTCTCATTTGCAATTGAATCTTTATTGGGCCAAAATGAGAATCACTTGATCCCAAAATGAGTTCTACAGTTTTTACATGACAAAGAGTTATGTGAGAATTTGAAGCAAGACTATGTTTGTTAAACTGACTTTCTTAAAGTGAGGAGGGCAGTAATACGTCTGGTAGCGTCTAAACTGCCATCATTTAAAAGAAGAAGAAGAAGAACTGCGCTGGGCTTCTGCAGGAGATCGGTGCTTGTATGGAGGCTACCCGCTAATGTTGCATCATTACATTACATGATTACTACTAACCGTAGAGCTAACAAATGCACTGTAGCCATTAGGGCTGTAGGCAATCTCTCTCTCTCTCTCTGTCTCTCTGTCTCTCTCTGTGTCTCTCTCTCTCTCTGTCTCTCTGTCTCTGTCTCTCTGTCTGTCTCTCTGTCTCTCTCTCTCTCTGTCTCTCTGTCTCTCTCTCTCTCCTTCTCCCCCTCTTATTTTGTGATCAGCCAATCAGTGCTATGAGCTCCGTATGAGCACCGTTCTCCCACGGAAGCCTGGCCCGGGTAAAACGAGACTAGACGGTGTCCTTGGCTGTCGCCCGTGTTCCCCACAGACAACAGGATATCACAACGTATATATATCGAACATCTTTAATATTTGCGATTTGAAATCGTTGCGGCCAGGATGGACTTCCCAAGCAAAATCGGCTTGATTCTTGTGTGCCGTGTACCCCGTATATAATATATACATATTATATGCAAAATATGCTCATGTTCTGTATTTTATGAGTCAGTATCTCTCTATCTGGCATGGAGGTTGTTTTTCGAGGCCGTGCTCGCTTCCTAAAAGAAAGCGCTGCTTTTTGTTGGCTTGGGGTTGGTCATTGTGACAGAGACGCAGTTAAGCTGCAACTTATCTTAAGTGTAGTTTAACACCAGCGGTGATGCATTGTGTTGTCTGGAGCAGTGGAAGGACATTTCTATAAACTGCACTCATGCTCTGCAGGGAGCCCAGCCCAGAAAACATGTTCTCATTAAGTTGTGGAGAGCTTTGAAATAAAAGGAAAAAAAATTACCATTTGCTTTTGGGGGATGTTGACTTCTCAGAGAGGCTATACGTGGGTCTAATTACTTAATAAGGTAAACAGTCGGCAGTTAAAAGTTAACATTGGCAGCACGCAAAGCTTTTTAAAGAGTCATAGTTTGAACTGTTATAGATTTGTCTTCAAACGTGTGATGGGATATATTTTATTGTAATTCAGCATGTAGTGAGTAGGTTCAAGTGTGCATTTAGGCTCGAGCACTTCCAGCTATTTTGAGAAATGCCTTGAGCATCAGGTAACTGAGTCAAACAGAAAAATATCTTTCCATAGCAATTCTATTCACAGAGAGTTCCCTAAAAGGTATTGTCTGAGGGCTGTAGGATGACAAGTCAGCTCAAGTTCTTTAGGTTGAAGGACAAAAGCGTGTATATAAGACCTCTCGCCACAGACAGAATTTAGGACATCTTTGGTGCCCACGCTGTGGACATCTTCGATGGTCTCATGTCATGACGGATTTGTACTTTGTGAATAAAGCTCCACTTGAATCCAAGATCACCTGATTCCTTCATCTGTTGCGGTCTCCTGACTCACTTCCGAACCTTCAACGTGCTTTGCCCGAGGAGAAGAATGAAGCTCTTCATCTCGTTTTGCAGAGAAATATATGATTAAATCAACAGACTGAGTTGTGATTTTAATATAAAGAAATTCTCTCGCACACAAATTATTTCCAACGCTGCTCGGTTTGATTGGCAGGCAGCACCGACCCCAGCGATGTGAGTCAGATCTGCTGAGTGGAGGCTTTCCAGAGACTGTGTCAATCCATTGCCTGAAACCAGGCTGACTGCAGTGATTTAAACAGTTGTTGATAGAAGTGATTTAAGCAGGGAGGCATGCCTTTCACGCCAAGTCCAGTTTTAATGTGTTATCTTGAGTTAAATTGACTCTGCTTGTGAAGATGAATGGATTTTATTTTAAAAAAAGCAATAATTATCAATCTGGCCTTGCCAAGAAATGTCAGTTTAGAGAAAGAACTTTAATTAAATATCAATAGAAAAGTTTGTATTTCTGTAATATTATGCCTTTCATCCTTATTAAAGACCTCATATTATGCTCATTTTCAGGTTCATAATTGTATTTAGAGGTTGTACCAGAATAGGTTTACATGGTTTAATTTTCAGAAGACACCAATTTTTGTTGTACTGCACATTGCTGCAGCTCCTCTTTTCACCCTGTGTGTTGAGCTCTCTGTTTTAGCTACAGAGTGAGACATCTCACTTCTGTTCAATCTTTGTTGGGAGTCGCACATGCTCAGTAGCTAGGTAAGGACTACTAGCCAGTCAGAAGCAGAGTATGAGGGCGTGTCCTGACAGTACCTAGGTAAGGACTACTAGCCAGTCAGAAGCAGAGTATGAGGGCGTGTCCTGACAGTACCTAGGTAAGGACTACTAGCCAGTCAGAAGCAGAGTATGAGGGCGTGTCCTGACAGTACCTAGGTAAGGACTACTAGCCAGTCAGAAGCAGAGTATGAGGGCGTGTCCTGACAGTACCTAGGTAAGGACTACTAGCCAGTCAGAAGCAGAGTATGAGGGCGTGTCCTGACAGTACCTAGGTAAGGACTACTAGCCAGTCAGAAGCAGAGTATGAGGGCGTGTCCTGACAGTACCTAGGTAAGGACTACTAGCCAGTCAGAAGCAGAGTATGAGGGCGTGTCCTGACAGTACCTAGGTAAGGACTACTAGCCAGTCAGGAGCAGAGTATGAGGGTGTGCCCTGACAGTACCTAGGTAAGGACTACTAGCCAGTCAGAAGCAGAGTATGAGGGCGTGTCCTGACAGTACCTAGGTAAGGACTACTAGCCAGTCAGAAGCAGAGTATGAGGGCGTGTCCTGACAGTACCTAGGTAAGGACTACTAGCCAGTCAGAAGCAGAGTATGAGGGCGTGCCCTGACAGTAACTAGGTAAGGACTACTAGCCAGTCAGAAGCAGAGTATGAGGGCGTGTCCTGACAGTACCTAGGTAAGGACTACTAGCCAGTCAGAAGCAGAGTATGAGGGCGTGCCATGCTAGCAGCTAGGCGAGCATTATAACGTGTGTTCCAAAGTGACCACGTGTGTCTCTGAAGTAAAGGCTGGACTACAACAGAGCTGTTTGGAGCAGTTGGTGAACAGTGTTTTCTGGTGGAGATGGTAAGTCCCTTTGGGGGGGGACTTTGGGCTTTTTCACTTTGTAAACCTATAACGTGCACAAAAAAGATATATAACACAATGAAGGAAAGGGGAAAAGCATAATGCTTTCACTGTATATGAGCGTATATATTTGTGTTTGCGATGGCCGTTAAACTCTACCTCTGTGGCAGGTACCAGAGGCTCCTGTCCTGTGCGTGTGTGTCTCCGTTGATTGATGTGTGTAGTGTTCCTATCCTCATCTGCGCCGCCACAGTCCTCAGCGGCAGCCGCAGAAGCAGGAGGGTAATAATAAACCTCATCAGCTCGGGAGGCCGGCGCGCCTTCATTAGAATTAATTTCCCCTTCAGCTTCTCCTGCTGCTCTCTTAAAGGCGGGATAAATCTTCTAAAGAGACATCTGACAAATTCATATTCACCAGTAAAATGTGCCGTTGGTACACTAGTTTTCAATGACATTTCCCCCAAGTTTTCTTAGATTTTGAGAGAACGCTGTTTTCAACAGTGTGTCTGTTAAGCAGGAATTCAGTCAAGAGGCAGATAAACGTGACGTCGCTGAGCAGTGATTGGCTCCACTGGTCCTACTGGGCTCCAATGTTTGTTATACCGTATTGATATGTAGCTCATCTCGTCCCCACTGAAACAAAAGTGTAATGTTGATGTTACCGTGGCCTGATTGTTGCTCACATCCCAGTCTGGATCAACGGAAGTACATTTTCAGGATGATTGTCTGACATCAGATGTCCCTCACCTTCCGCTTTCTGTGTTGCAGATCTCGAAACTCTGTTCGTTATGGGAAACAACAAAGTTTGAGCTAGAAAGCTACACGCTGAAAATAGCAAGTTTTGGAGAAATATTGGATTGTGCAACAAGGCCGGCCTGTTTGGTTCTTTCGGGGAATGACTGTAAAGATTTACAAAGTATATGTTTACGGCGTTTCCTCTCTAACTGGGACGTTTTGGGACCGATTGGTGGGATTGCTGTGGACGAAGTACACACGGAGATACACTGGTAAGAGCAGATGAGGTTGTGTATGTATCAGCTAATTTAAATAGCTCACGTTGCTGTATTGTGTCAACAGTTAACTTCATTTAATATTGTATGTGGCGTTTTCTTTTGAGAGGTGAAAATGTTCCATTAAACAAAAAAACAAAAAAAAAATTCCTTCCAGAGACTATTTTGCAGAGCCAGCGTCGCTGCGTCCGGAGCTTAGCAAGGCGATTGTGATTGGTTTAAAGAAATGAAAACAACCCAGAGCGTTTTTTCCTCCTCTCCCAGAATGCATCTGTGGTGTAGCTAGACCTTCCTCCACAGCGCTGTGGAGGTCTGGCGATGCGAGATTACTACGAAGTTATGAACCCTTATCACTTAGGATCCAACTACTTCTCAGAACTACTTCTCTCAACTTAGATCACTTCTTAACTGTAAACAGACGTAGTTCATACGCCAACGTTGTTATAATATAATAACTTGTTATAAACAGTGTTATATGCCTCTTTAGTAGGGCTGTCAATCGATTAAAAAATGTAATCGAATTAATTACAGACTGTGATTAATTAATCTAAATTAATCGCGTACATGATTTTTGCTGTGAAAGTTTTTTAAATATTTAATTCAAATTAATCAATGAATAATCAGCATTAGTGACATTAAAGTTAAAAAAAACTCTTTATTATTATTTTCACTGTTGAAATATGACTACATACATACATATATATATACATACATACATACATACATACATATATATATATATATACATACATACATACATACATACATACATACATACATACATACATACATACATACATACAATCAACAATATGACCTAATATGCTGAGGAAATAAAGGGTATTTTACAATAACTGTGAATGCACCGTGAGGCTGTAGGTTACCAGTTTCATTGAACGCACCGTCTCCGTCTGTGTTTTTCCGACAACGGCAGAAACACAGTCAGACTTTACACCATTTAGCGTTAGCTGTCAGCATTTTAACCGTGTTTAATCCAGCTACTAGCTAGCGGAAGGCTAACGTTACCCGCTGTTGAGTGTAGTGTTAACCAGAGACAGTTAAAGAAACTAGCGTGGCGTTTCTGTTGCGCATTCTCTCGAACGGCTCCGGGTGAAAGGTCAATATGGAATGGATTAATCTGCGTAATTTTTTTTAAAGCGCTATTTTTTCTCAGGTTAATTATTTGAAATTAACGCGTTATTTTGACAGCCCTACTCTTTAGACGGTATATATATATATGTATGTTGTTCGCATGGGTTAATAAATTGCATCATTACAATGTGTCAACCCCACTACGACAGACACACCATCACGTGTTTGTGTCTGCATGTCTTTTTCCTTGAGACCAAAGCCTACCTGCCTAACATACAGGAGCTCCTGCTTTTTTTTCCAATTCAGGTGCTGTTGGGGCTGAATGTTCATTGTTAACAAGATGTGACGTCAGTCCTCGTTTTCTGAGCCGTTGTCTTTCATCAAGTTTCAAAAGGGACTCGACAAACAAAGTGCAGGAAAGGTTTATATCACCGCCGTACTCAAACTCTAAGCCAGTGTCTTCATTGATGACTCTGTCTTAGGTCAGATTATTTGGGTGGTTAGCAAAAAGGCTTTGGGGTCAAATCAACGTCATATTCAGTCATCACCCACAACCCTCGCCTCACGTGCTGCTTTTAAAATGTGACTCATCCACGTCGCATGGAAAACGAAGACATGTTTTCAACTTTTGTACTCTTTCTCAATGCTTTTGCTTTTGACACTGCTCCACCCTGTCAGTCAGAAAGTGTTGACAGTGCATGACGACATGTTTGGCCTCCCTCCTGACCAGCTCCTCATCTTTTCTTCCTCTTGTCTCTGTTCCTGTCACCGTTGTCGCTTTTTTTGTCCCCCCCCACCCCCCTTCAGTCTCTCTAATTTCTTGTTGAAATTCATTTTGAGGCCTGTGCTCTCTTGTCATTAGGTTCTTGCTCTCAGGCGAGCAGAGGCAGCATACACGCTGCCTCCACAATGGCTTTCTGCTAGCGTCTCTTGAGAGTGGGATTCAATGAGCAGCCTTTGTGACTGGCCTAACATGATAAACAGGTTACCACGGCTACCAGCGTAATAACCGTCGTACTTGATTTTCATTTTCGACTGGCACTTCAGTGTCGTGATTTTTGAAATCATAGAGCAGGGATCTTCAACAGGGGGTCCGTGACCCCTAGGGGGTCCCCAGAGTCAATGCAGGGCGGCCTCCAAATTATGGTTACGTTTTTTTTCAAAAATTAGAAATGTCCTAAAAAAAATAACCCGACATATTATTAGCAAACTAGCCTCTAGGTACGGTAGGCCATCCACAGACACAGGTATTCCTGAGGATGCACTGTGCCACATGTATGTTTAACATTAAAACATGATTCATAAAAACTATTTTAATAGCTTAGTATTCTATGCAAAAATGTATCTATATAAAGGCTTTAGGCCGCCCTACATGGTATTGTAGGCCCAGTTTAATATGCAACATGTTATACAATATATTCAACATCTTCAGAATACATGCAATTGTTTTTGGGATTATTGGTGGCTACTACGATACTACTATCCTATTTTTACTACTTTACTATTGTTCTCCAGTGATTACCTCTGTTAGAGTTGATACCCTTAAACGGGACTAAATGAAATCTATCTTTAGCATCGGACATTTATCCCTGACATTTACATTTATGTGTGCATACGTGTTTGCTGATGTCTAGATGTGTTTCGGTACATATATATTTCATATTTCATGTGTTTACTTTGTTGAGGGATGAGTGAGCAATCTTTGGAGAGTCTTGTATGAGTGAATGTCTTGTTATATCTTAATTTTTGTATTTTTATTTTTTATTTTTATTTTATTTTATTATTATTATTTTTTCTTGACCACCGCTGTAAGGTCAATGTTAATTTCTGTGTCCGGATTTGAGGATCCCCTCGAAAACGAGATGGTTCATCTCAAGGGGTTATTCCTCTGCAATAAATAAATGTCAATATTAGGGCTGTCAAATGATTAAAATTTTTAATCAAATTAATCAGAATTTTCAGTGGATTAATCATGATTAATCACTATTTGCAATTTCACCTGAATCCTAACCATTTTTTTCTGAAATGCATACCAAAAGATACTAGTGCTGTCAAGCAATTAAAATATTTAATCGCATTAATGTCATAGTTAACTCGCTATTAATCGCAATTAATCGCACATTTTTATCTATTCTAAATGTCCCTTGATTTCTTGTTGTCCCATTATATTTTCTCTGCTGGAGCTGCTCCCCCTGCGACCCGACCACGGATAAGCGGACGACGATGGATGGATGGATATTTTCTCATTTTAATTCTCTTATCAGCATGGAAAAGTAGATTGGCTGCTTTGTGACTGTTTTTTTATTGAAAACAACATTGTCATATACGTTATGTTCAATTTCACACTAACATTCACACTTGGATCTAATAATCTGTCACATAATGTAACGCTGTTACCTCGATGTTCCATTGCAAGTAGTACTGCAGATAGTCCTGCAGATAGTACTACAGGTAGTACTGCCTCATTTGTTTCTCTCACTGACTGTAGAGTCACTACTCGCTCGCTCTGAAGATAATCGCCGTCACGAGCCTACAAGCTACGCGGCTAGCAAGCTAAAACCGGCCGAGGCCTGTGTCTGTTTTGTTTGCGGTCTGCGAAATTACAAGACCCGCCCTTCAATCACTACTATTGGCCAGGCGTCGAAGGTAACGTAACTCCATTTGTTCAGGTCCTATCCCCTGACCAATCCACTATCCTCACCACTCGCGGTGAAATGCCTAAACCAAACCAATCAGCTGCTTCGTAGGGCGGGACATGGCGTGGCCATAGACAGTTAAAGAAGTGGACTAACAGATCCCGTTGCTCTCTCTATGCGTTACTCGTGCGTTAAAAAAAATTATCGGCATTAAAATGGGTTTGCGTTAACGCCGTTAATAACGCGTTAAACTGACAGCCCTAGTCAATATATGTAGTAGGGGGTCTGTCACTGCGCGATCTGAGTCTCAACGCGATCTGAGTCGCGTCGAGTTGCGCATGCTCAGATTTAAACAATTTACGGCATAACGACAATAACGGAAGATGGGAACAGCAATAATCGAAGATATAGAAGATGGAGATAGCAGTAATTTATTATTTATCATAGCGCATCACATGTTCACGGCATGATCCCTCACGTCAGTTAATAAAAAATTAAAAAAGTCAGTAAAAATGGACCTACGTAACCAAGTTCATTCACTGCTGGCTACAAGTTGGCAATCAAACACAACAACGGCTGTTACTTGAATGGTGTTATGAGCTAACGTTAGCAATCAAACAATCATAGATAGCATTTGATAACTAAAACGTTTTTGAAATGATTTCCACCTTCTATATCTTCGATTATTGCTGTTCCCATCTTCCGTTATTGTCGTTATGCCGTAAATTGTTTAAATCTGAGCATGCGCAACTCGACCCGACTCAGATCGCGTTGAGACTCAGATCGCGCAGTGACAGGGTCCCTGCTCCGTCTCTCTTTCAGTTAAGGGGTCCTTGGCTAAAAAACGTTGAAGACCCCTGTCATAGAGAACATGATGTGCTGTTGAGATGCTATTGAGCGTCATCATCTTTTTAAAGAAGTAAGAAGAAGTAGATTTTATTTTTAAGGAAAGATGCCAAGTAGATTAAAACGGAGCAGCATGTCGAGTCTGGAAGCAAAAGAAGACATTATTAGAATGAATTCGTAAAGACTGCGGCGTCCCAAGCTGGTAGAGCAGGTTGGTGATTTAATTCCTCACTTACCACAAGTGTCTTTGAGCAAGACACTCAACCCCAAATTGTAAAATGATCTGTACCAAATGTTATGGTAATACATCCCGTAGCTGTCAAGACATTATCCCATTATCATTCTGCTTGTGGGTCGTATTTCCTGACACTGCTAGGGGCGCTAATTTATGAAACGCTATGGTTCGTTTTATTAGCACTATTACGCGCTATTACTCAGCGCTGTGGAGTAATGGTGCGTTCCATTTGTACTCGGATGTCGGATCTTTCGAGGTCGAAGTCGGAAACACGCTCCCTGACCTCGGATTTCTGAGCTCGGAACTCGGACGACCTCGCGGTACCCTGGGTTCAAATTCCAACATGGCTGCCCTCTGCATCAACAGTAGTGAAAGTTGTAGTAACATACGGTTTATTAGCACTTCTGTCTTATTTGTGTCTCACTAAATCAGTCGTACACACAGTGCTGTCCATCTTCTATCTGTGGACATGTTGCTACGCTGTTTGTACGCACAAAAAGCAGCGTAATGCGTTGTTAACAACTGGTATTGCTAACAACGGCTAACCTTGTAAATGGAAAGCATTCAACTCGGGTGTGACGTCATGACCAACTTCGGCTTCCGAGTTCCCTGTTAGAGAGGAAACGCCGTAAACTTATTCTTTGTAAATCTTTACAATCATTCCCCGAAAGAACCAAGCAGGCCGGCCTTATTCCACTAGTCTCTACTATATGTTCTTCAAAACTTGCCATTTTCAGTGTGTAGCTTGCTAGCTCGAAGGTTGTTGTTGTTGTTGTTGTTGTTTCCCGAATCAATCAGAGTTTAAGAGCTGCAACGCACAGAGAGCGCAAGGCGAGGGACATCCGGCGATGGCCGTTATCCTGGAAATCAACTGTCCTTGATCCAGACTAACATCGCAGTCACAGCAGTCACTCAGTTACAACCCTGAGGTCAGTTTGAGTCCACGCTCAGATGTCTGGGCACTTTGCATGTCCATACAAATACCCTCCACCCAGAAATGATGGCCCACGGGGAATAATGGGCCGGAGGGTCAGAGAGAGAACACCTTGAATAGTCGGTATCATTGGAGCTATTTATAGAGAGGTACGCACGCAACAGGAGGCAGTGTTTGAAGGAGACTGTCAATTATTTATCAACGCTCTGGATGTCAGGTGTGTGCACTACTTTGACTTTCAGTTACTCAATAACACTCTTTTCTCTCGCTCCATCTCACACACACACACACACACACACACACACACACACACACACACACACACACAGAGATGTCTCACATCTCTCTCTCTCCTCCTGCGTCTCTCTCTCTCTCTCTCTCTCTCTCTCTGTGTCTCTCTGTTACGATCACCGTGGGGATTTAGGTGCTGTTGGCTCTTGTTCTCAATCACTCCTCTATAGTGCTTTCTTCAGCAGCAGCACATGTCCATCCCTGTGTGTTTTCCATGGCTCGTTTTGAATTATTCACATCAGGGCCATTACTGGGAACACTTCACCCCCCGTCCCCCCCGCCCCTCTCTCCTCCATTTAGGATCTATCTCCCCCACTACCCTAAAAAGAAACCCACCAGGATGAGACAGGTGGTCTGTGAGGTTGAGGGGCACATTTTCCTGGATTTTTCACAGCCGTGAAGAGTTGCCGAGTTCTTTTGATTTTTTTTTTTTACAGTGGATCTACTCAGACAGAGATGAATCACTCACATGCAGCAACATTTTTGGGGTGAATAAGCCTTTCCCCGATGGGACAGAGTGTGCCGACCAGGAGTCAACATTGTTGGCTTTAACGGAGACTTTGTAGTTGGCTGCTCATCTTGTTGCATCCCTCACTGCTGAAATGGATTATGAGTAAATGCAATGCTGTTCCCATGGCTGCCAAATCTCTTGTCTTTTTATTTTTTATAACATTGATCTCACTATGGGAAAATACAAAGCCTTAAGGAGTGATTTCATGACATGAGCATTTTCTTGTTTAGTCAATATTGTACTTGTGTTCATATTCATTTTGGTATTATCTAAGAAATAATGAATCCTTATACTTGAAGGAAGGAAGCCATCTTTGTTTGCCAATTTATATAACTTATTAGAAACCCCCTGATTCTCCAGATTTTCTGTGTAAAATCCACTCATATCAGCTGCTATTCTCTTCTGTTTATAGAATATTGTGCTTTTTGTAGAGCTGCGAGAGACCTCGATTAGTTGTCAACTGTCAAATGAATCGCAAACTATTTTGATAATCGGTTTAAAAAACGTCAAAATTCTCTGATTCCAGCTTCTTAAATGTGAATATTTTGTTTGTTTTCTCCTCCTGTGACAGTAAACTGGATATCTTTGAGTTGTGGATAAAACAAGACATTTGAGGACGTCGTCTTGTTTTTTTTATGAAACACTGATCCACATTTTTCACCATTTTCTGACCTTTCTTTAGACCAAACGGCTAATGGATTAACGGAAACGATCGACAGATCATTGATAAAGACAATAATTGTTAGTTGCAGTCGTACTTTTGAGGGAGCTGTCTGATTTCAGCAGCGAGCTGCACAACAATCCGGGACCGTTCTCAGGTCCTCAGGTTCTCATATGAGGATGGAAAACGTAATGGAGGGTGGGAATAAACATCCTATATTGTGGTATGGTTTGGAGGACTTGTTGGTGCTGTTCCACCCCTCCCTCTCTGCCTGCAGAGTTTAACATACTGTATCGGATTTTTTTAGGAGTCTGAAGTCCATGAGGGTCGTTATTTTTTTTTTTTAGAGTGGACACTTCTGTTATGTCTAATGTCCAAGACATTTTATTTATGAAACACTGATCCACATTTTTCACCATTTTCTGGTTTTTTTTTTTTTTTTTTTTTTTTAAGATTATTTTTTGGGGGCTTTTTCCCTTTATTTCAGAGTGACAGTGGATAGACAGGAAAGGTGGGAGAGAGATGGGGGGATGACACGCAGAGAAGGGCCGCAGGTCGGATTCAAACCCGCGCCGCTGCAAAGTTCCCAGCCTACATGGGGCGATGGCTCTTACTGGGTGAGCTAGAGGTAATTAACAATACTTTGGTGGCGTACCCTGCAGTAACTTTGAGGACCCCCTAGGGCTCCCGGACCCCCTGTTGAAGATCTCTGCTTAAGACCAAACAAAATATCGAGTTATCAAAACAATTGACAGATTATTGACAAAGACAATAATTGTTAGTTGCAGCCCTACTTTTGAGGCAGCTGTCTGATTTTCAGCAGCCAGCTGCACAACAATGAACGAGCTCTCTCCGTCACTCTGGCCCGTCTCTCTTCCCATTTTTAAGTCGGCGTAGAATTCCCAGTCTGAACTCTGGCCTCCTGCTGACAGTGCTGAGCCAGCGGCCAGGCTGCAGCCCAGCACTGTATCTTTGTCATTTATCTAAATCCCACAAATCAATTACAGCACGCCAAGGTGCCAGGGTGAGGGATTCGAGTTTTTAATTTTCGCCTTTCTCCTCGGACACCGGCACACGCCCCTCTCCTGGCATTGAGGCTTACGGATTAAGCAGAGATGGACAACTCTCTGACTTTACATATCTTGGATATTAGTAGGTGCACATTTTTGTGTTCATATTTCAGTTCATATTACCTTTTCACATACGAGCTATGGTTTGACCACCAAATAATGCAGATTTGTTTTGTTTTTAGGATATTTCCTCTGCTCAGGGATTAGCTTCAGTCCTGAGTTAAAACGTTTTCCATAAATGTGTGTATTCTCGAAACCTCAGTATAGTAAATAGGACGTTAAAGGGTAACTACCATTTTTTTTTTTTTTTTCAACTTGGACCTTTTCCTATGTTTTTGTGTCTGTCGTGGTTGTGTGTATTCCTCTTGTTTGTTTTTTGCTTTTTCTGTATTTCCTCGTCATTTTTGTTCTGTGGTTTTTGTCTAGTGTTGTCAAGTTTCTGTATTTAGTTCATTTCATGTTCTCTGTTAGTCCCTTCCCATTTCCTGTTATATTTTGAAAGGTTGTCTGTCTCCCCTTGTGTTGTCTAGTTTTACTTCCTGTGTTTTCCCGCCTGTGTGATTACCTGATGTTTGCCACCTGTTCCCCAGCCCTTGTGTCACCTGCCTCTTGTTTCCTCGTTAGCCAGTTTATTTAGCCCCTGAGTTTCCTTTGTCCTTCGTCTGATCGTTGTGCTTCCGTGTCCCTCTGCGCCCGTGTCTGTTCTTGCCTGTCCTTGCCTGTCCAGTGAGTTTCCTGTTTTTTTTTTTGTTCTTTATTCTGGACTTTTATTTTTCCCTGCCCCAGTCTGGATTCCTTGTGTTTTTGTCTGCTCCCCTTTTTGGATTACTCTGTTTGTTTGCACCCAGCTTTTGTTTTAATAAATCCACGAGCAGATCCAACCATCACCTGCCTGCCTGCCTCTCTCTCTGCATTTGGGTCCTTTAAATCCCCTACCCGTAACAGTGTCTAAGTGACTGATGGAACAACAATCTCTGACATTGGTCCAGTATTAAGTGAGATTGCTGCAGTCAGCAGCGGCGATACAAGCTACAATGTAAGTTAATAGGGCAACTGTGCAGCTTGTATTTACCTTCATTTAATCGTGCAGCTCTTCTAGACTTTCCAAATGTTATCGGACCGAATGGATCAAATTCTGAAAAAATCAATTCACTGATTTACAGACGTCTCTTTCGCCATGTAAGTCTATGGGGGGGAAAAAGTCTTTTTGGCCGCCATGTCAAATTGGCTTTAAAGCCCGCCGCACTTCCTAGGGGCCTGGTAGCACCCCACCCTCTCTGCCTGTATCGTCTTTTTCATTAGTGTGCAGTCATTATCAGTCCCTCCAGAAAAACGTGATTATGCAATCACAGAATTCAATGCATAATCAGCCAAAGTCCGCATATTTATGCGGGGGGCACATTTTTTCAAATACGCCGCACTTTCGCCGCATAAATTGCAGATTTCCACGCAAAATACGCGGGGCTTGCATGATTTCATAATCCCCGCATTTTTGTTGCAAAAAAGTCACATATATCTCAGCAGAAAGTTGAAAAATATTGCGTTTACTTCACACAAGAGCAGCCATTTTCCCCCTGTTGCCATGGGAACGTTATGAAGTGATGTAATTTCGCCTAGTGAGAACCAAGGGGGCAAGCCTGCCTCCTCAGAGCGAAGCCACGATGGCGCCATTTTATGCTACCAATCCATCACCCGCCGTTAGCATCCCATTGACTGCCGTTCATTTTGGCGTCACTTTGACAGCCAATAACTTTACATCTGAAGCGTTTAAAGACTTCATTTGTCCGTTGTTTATTTCTAAAGAAACACGACAATGTACAAAAGGCTCCGTTACCTTGTACCTCACATTATGGCTCCGTAGCAGACGTTTTTATAAAAATAGGCTAACGGTTGGGTCATAACCACGAGACTTACTGTCGCATAGTAGAGGAATTACCGTACAGTACAGGAGAAGCTCGCAGGCAGTTTGGACTTACATCAGCTGTTTAGTTTAATTACTAATGTTAACTATTATTTTAGTTAGCAATAATTAGCCTGTGCCTATGTTATCTCCTTACATATACCTACGCTCTCAGTCTCTGATAGATTGGGAATGATTGAGATTTCTCTTGGCACAGCTACCAGAAGACTTACAACGTTCAGACACGTTGCTCACGTCACATCTACGTCATCAAGCTCAGTTTGAGGCTGCGCAGTAACGCTCAGCCATCACCGGGAAAGTGCTTCTAATAGACTTCACTGGTCTCCGTCCAGAGCAACGGGATCTGTTGGTCCAGTTTATATACTGTCTTTGGTGAGAACACGGTGTTGGGGGAATCACTTTTTTTTCTCTTTTTCATCAAACCGCAGTTTTTGCAAGTTCCCGCAATTTCATTGCATAAATATCACGTATATTCCATCGCATTTGTCAACAAAACGTGACACATAATCAAGGATTTTTGCCCGCAACAATCACAAACAAACTCTGCGTTTTTCTGGAGGGACTGCATTAAGTGTCAGTTTAATGCAGACACTTCTGTTATGCCTGATGTCCGTCTGACGGAAGGTGGGGGGGGGGGTTGATCTCTGGTTCAGGAAATATTGCCTGTTTTTCTGTTTTATAACTGCATGGTGAAATAACAGCAGGGGAGGAGGGACTACTTGGGTATAGTGAGGGAATGACAGTGACAGATTAATGACAGTAAAGTGTTTGATTAGAAGCTGTATAATTTACAGCGTTGTAGAACGCTGTTATTAGCCCACGAGCCGTGCTACAGTAGCTCCCACAGTTTGTTTACAACCCGACCCATTTCTCTTCCTCTCTGTCTGCTTTTTACCACTCCTGGGTTTTGGTTTTGTGTGTCACTTTGCAGTCTACAACACACACATTTCTCCCTAATCCATACTTCCTACACAACCGATGCTCCTTGCATCACCACCTAATGCTTATTATTTTTGTTTATTTCCAACAACACATTTATTGGCACGTTAACTCAGCTTGCCTTCTTTCATTGCGACGTACTTTGGGCCAGTTTGTGACAGCTTGGGTACCAGTGGAGTGAAGAAAGCAACAAAGAAGCAAACAGCTCTACAAAGTCCTCAGGGGAAAACACTACAGAAAGGTATCCCTGCCTTGACCCTCGCAATATTTAGGTAGGGCCAAAAGGAGAGCAATAATACTCTTTCCAACAAACTTCCGATATAGATTATAGGCTGTGACAAAAATAACTGACAAAAACAGAACCCGACACTTTCACCTCCCAAAAGTGTTTGGTGAATAGCTCTGAAATAGCTGTGCCAAAAACAACAAACCAATCTACAGTCACACAAATCTAATCAGTAGCCACTATGTCTGCCACATGAGGTAGCAACACAGGGTAATTTACTCATTAAAATTCCCCCGCTAAACGGGCTCAAAGGTTGTGATAATGAGGGGAGACGAGAAGAAGTTAAAGGGCCAATAAATATCTTTTGTTTGGAAGTTAACCTTCAAATTTCTAGGCTTATTTACTGTACAATAAATATTTAAACAATTGAAGCTGCAAGCAGCGTTGGACGGGCCCTCGCACCTCTGTTTGCGTTGGGGTTACTGGCGGGACGCCGTTCCGCGCGGCGGTGCATCTGCGCTAATTTCCTCCGTGGAGTGTGCGGTGTTGTTCCAATGGCAAAACGCACAAAATGGCCGCCACGGCCAGGCCCTACAACAAAAAGTCAAGCTTTTAATAACTTTTAATCTTTAATGTCTTAAGATGGCAAAGATTAAATTTGAAGTCAATCGGATGAAATCTCTCGGAGGAGTTCATAAAAGTACAACGCATGGAAGTGGCCAAAAATGCACTAATTATGCACAGTCAATTCAAAATGGCGGACTTCCCGTTGAGTTTAGGGTGGGGCTCCAAGAGGCGTTTTTGTACGTCTTAGCATGATACATACTGTATGTGTGCTGAGTTTTGTTAGTTCTATGTGATTCGAAGTTTTGTACCGGGTGCTAGCGAGCTATTTTTGCACGCCTATTTTTGAAACCCTAAAAATATAAAAAGATTTACCAGGCCTGATGCATGTGCAAATATTGGTGAGTGTTTGAGCGTGTTTAGACCCTCCAAAAGGCAATTCATTTGTTGGAATAATAATAATTCCGTCAATTTCAAGAGGGCCTTCGCCGATGTTATCGGTGCTCGGGCCGTAATAACCAAGTGATAGTTCAGTCCCTCCAGAAAAACGTGATTACGCGATCTCAGAATTCAATGCGTAATCAGCCAAAGTCTGCATATTTATGCAGGCGGGCTGCATTTTTTCAAATACGCCGCACTTTCGGCAAATTAATTGCCGATTTCCGCGCAAAATATGCGGGGCTTGCATGATTTCATAATCCCCGCATTTTCGTTGCAAAAAGTCACATATATCTCATCAGAAAGTTGAAAAATGTTGCGTTTACTTCACACAAGAGCAGCCATTTTCCCCTGTTGCCATGGGAACGTTATGAAGTGACGTAATTTCACCTAGTGAGAACACGGCGTTGGGGGGAATCACTTTTTTTTATCTTTTTCATCAAACCGCAATTTTTGCAAGTTCCCGCAATTTTTGCAAGTTCCCGCAATTTTTGCAAGTTCCCGCAATTTCGTTATATAATAAATATCCTGCATATTCCATCGCATTTTTTAAGAAAACGTGCCGCATAATCAAGGATTTTTGCCCACAACAATCACAAAAAAAACTCTGCATTTTTCTGGAGGGACTGTATATTGATGTTACGTGGGAAAAGTGAACACAGAACAAAAGCTGAGGATGCATGAGGTGTGAAGCTGCATTAGTTTGTTGTGTGTGTGTGTGTGTGTGTGTGTGTGTGTGTGTGAATTTCACACACTAACCCTTTCCCATTTCCTTCTCCCTTGTGGTAGCCAGTCACACCTGACTCTAAAGATAGCTTCTCAGATCTGTTGCCTGCCTGTTTAGTCGCATTTTTATCAGTTTGAAGTTGGCATATTTTTTCTGACAACCAATTTCAAAGATAGCATCTAAATTTCACACGGGCGCGCGGCACCTCTTGAGATGGACCCCCGTCCGGTCAGGGTCGCTTAACAACCTGTAAAACAGTTTCTCCAGCCAGCAGCAGTCACAGCTTACTCCGTGGGATTTGCTATCTGGCAGTGATCATTTAGAGTGTGCATGTTGCCTTTCTCACTGTGCTTAAATGTCCACATCCTCAACAGCTTCTGTCAACACACGGCTGACACCTCGCAGTTTTTTTTTTTTGACATGGCAGAGCCGGAGCATGGGTTTCTGAGAAGCGATAAGACCAACCGTGTCTGCACTCGTTGGCGTCAATGTTGCTTTGTTATCTCTACATAAAGATAGCAGTGGAATCCACTACCAAGTATGTGGAAGGAAAAAGGGGAGGGAAATGCAGAGTCTGATGTCAGTGCATTAGATTAAAAATCGTCTGAAGATTTGCACTCTTAACCTTTCTAACACTACCTATTGCGTAGTTTACCTGAACCAGTAACAAGAAGATCAGCAGGGATTGTCTGGGCTTTTATTTTGAAGAAGCGATAGAAAAGAAAATGATAATCCATGCAAAGAGTGAGAGAGAGGGGGTAGATGTTTGTCATTTTCTGTGCCTGTTGAAGCACAGTGAAGCAGGAGTCTCGCACTCGGCTTAAAGCTTAAATGCTCTGAGAAGAATAGACTCTGGATTTTAAATGGTGGCGAACTGTAAAGGACCCTCCTGTCTCTCTGTCTGTCTCTGCCTCACGCTGATTTCTCAGACTCTCGCCATCCACTTCCCTCTCCCCTTTAGAAATTCTAAACCTGCTTTTAGCTCCGTTTGTGTGCGGAGGTCATGGTCGAGCTGCCAGCCTGGGAACAGTGGCAGCCAGTATGGGACCAGGAGCTAGAAATCACAGGAATAGTAAACAGGGAAAGAGCGTGCGTCAACAGAGAAGGATCAGAGAGTGCATTTCCGTTTGGCACTGCCAGCCCGGTGTAAAAGCACTGCTGAAATGATATGATTACTTAATGTATTCTCAAGTACCTGACTTTTACACCAGGCTATTGTGGGGTTGATAGCGTGAGAGCAGAGTAATGCTAACACGGCGCCCGTACGCCACATGATGGCCTTTTAAGCGGAACCACTTGGTGACTGAAAGAATGTTTTTCAGGTCATTTTCCCCGGCCGGTGTGAAATGGAGTGGATACTGTACAGAGATGTCCAAACTGATACAGTGTGACTGCTTATTATAACTGTTAGATTATAGTCCCTACCATTTCACAAATGAATAAAAATAGTTTTGGGAAATATGCTTATTCGCGTTATTGCCGAGAATAAGAAGATTGATACCACTCCACATATCTAAGAGTGGTAACAATGTTCTCCTCTAACTCTTGGTGAGAAGGTAAATTAGAGTATTAGGGCTGCAACCAGCTGGTAACACCCCACCCTCTCTGCCTGTGTCGTCTTTTTCATTAGTGTGCAGTCATTATCAGTCCCTCCAGAAAAACGTGATTATGCGATTGCAGAATTCAATGCATAATCAGCCAAAGTCTGCATATTAACTATAACTGATTGTTCCCGTTGTCGATTAATCAGTCTTTTTTCTTGATTAATTGATTAGTTGTTTGGCCTATAAAATGTCAGAAAAAGGCCAAGATGACGTCCTCAAACGTCTCGTTTTGTCCACAACTCAAAAGATATTCAGTTTAGTGTCACAGAGGAGAGAAGAAACTAGAACATAGTTACATTTAAGAAGCTGGAATCAGAGAATTTTTAATAAATTACTCAAACCGATTAATCGTCTATTAATATAGTTGGTGATTCATTTAATAGTTGACAACTAGTCGATTCATCTTTGCAACTCTAAAGACTATTTCCCAAAATGTCAAATTATTCCTTTTAAAGGTCCAATGTGTAGGAATTTCTCCCATCTAGCATTGAGATCGCTAAGAGAACGTGTGTTCCTCCGTGTTTCCTTCTTCTAACTTGCCGGGAAGCTACGATACCCGTTAGCAGCGTTAGCAGCAGCTGTGAGTTTATCATGTGACAGCGAAAAGGCGGAGCAGTATGTCCTGTTTGTCCCTTACCGGCTAACGTATTTCAAGATGGCGCATGAATATGGAGCGTCTACCCCAGTTCATGCTAATGCAAATGTAAAATTTCAAACCAATAGGAATACTTGGAATTGATGGTGGTGGTAAATATTCATGAAAAAGGACAAGTTGGTGAACGGGCAACACAGATTTTGATAATAAACAACTAAACATGTTACACACTGGAGCTTTAATGTCTGTTCAGTCTCCAAGGAAGGGTTAAAAATGGGGGCAACTGGACATGATTCTTATAATAATAAATTGAATTTGTATAGCGCTTTTCACGGACTCAAAGTCGCTTCACTTCTGACTGAACGGTAGGGAAGCCCAGCTGTTAATCCTCTCCTCCCTCGTTAAGATCATCCACACCGCTTTGTAACGACAGTCTCAACAACCGTCGTTGGCATTCTCGTGTGTGTGTGTGTGTGTGTGTGTGTGTGTGTGTGTGTGTGTGTGTGTGTGTGTGTGTGTGTGTGTGTGTGTGTGGTGGTGATTAGCTTCGGTGCGATTACCGACTCTAGAGTCATAGTGAGAGTAATAAGTGTAGGGTCCGTTTCTCCACATATCTACGTACGTAGCCACGGCATAGATTTAACGCACAAGCATGAATCACGCTTTCAACGGGTTTCATGCTTCTTGCATTTAGCGCGGTGGGGGCGATGGTGGGGGCGATGGTGGGGGCGGATGGCGCACGTGGTCGCCGCAAAACCGTCTTGTCTTTCATACTGATTGTGATCAGAGCAGCGGTACGAGCGGCTCCAGGAACGGACTTCTTCTCTTCCGTAGACAATCATTGCTACGCAGTTTATGCGACTGCTTCCACGTCGTTACCAAACTTGGATGTGCGCGGCTCGGCGCTCAGACCTTACAAAAATATACATGTTTAGTTCATTTTACTTCTTGTATCTCTTCACAACATCTGTGCATCATTATCTATCAACAAATTATTTTCACATGTAAAACATTACATTACATAAGTTGTTAAATCAAGAACATGCGTTCATTGTACTGTGAAAGTGATGCCGAAGGTTGTTGAGTTAGTTTTGTGTCATTAACGCGCAGCTGTTTGTGTGCCGCCCCACTCATTTGCTTTGTGACCTTAGTCTGTTTTTGTTTTTTTACCTCCTTTTTCTTTTATCCTCCTCCAAGGCCAGCTTCCTCTCTGTTTGTAGGTAAGTAGATGAAAGAGTAAAGACGGGGGCTTCCCAGGGGGGGTTATGTTTAGGTCTGTGCTTTCCACCACTTTTTGAATATCACTTTGTTGCCAAGGAAAAGCAAGAATGTGCTAAATGTGCATTCTAAGGGAGCCTTTGTAAGATTGCCAGATGTATTGATGGAGCTGTGAAGAATCTGAGAGAGTGACACCGTTGTGTTTGTGGCTTGCCTCCTTTTGTGCTGCAGGGTCCCGGTGGAGGCGAGGAGCTGCTGCCTCCTGACCCGTCCCAGGCCCAGCAGCCCAGTGTCCAGCACAGCTTTGTCCAGGAACTTTTCCAGGCGCAGTACAAGTACGTCTCCTCTCCTAACATGCCACACGCAAACACCTGCCAGAAATGGAATCCACAAATACATCCACAACAAATCAAAAGGTCTTTTATGTCTTCGTGACCAGTTTGACTGTGCAGTGATTCCAAGGGGGGGTTTCCTACCACCTTGTGAAGATGTCATGGCGTAATAGTTAACTGTTTGCTGAACCCCTCCCCCAGACAGTGGTTGTTTAGTCATTATTTTGCAACAGGAAGCACGGCAGGTTTGTCAAACTTTGGATGTGTCCACATGTTGAAGCTGCCTGCATAGGGGCTGTAGTAGTCTCTCTTTGCCAGACCTTCCTTTGCAGCGCTGTGGAGGAAGGTCTGGCTAGTCCACACAGCATTCCTGAATGGGAGAAAAACGTGCTCTGGTTTATTGGTATTTCTTTAAACCAATCACAATCATCATGGGCACTCAGGGAACTTGTTTTGGTGGAACGTGTACGTTCAAAAGTTGTTTTAGTCGTGCAACAGAAAACTCAGCTTGGACAGATATGGCGTTTTTTCCATTACATGGTACCTGCTCGACTCGCCTTTTTTGGTTTTCCATTACAAAAAAAAAGCCTCTGGTACCTGCCAACAGGTACTTTTTTTAATACCACCTCCGTGAGGTTCCAAGCGAGCTGAGGCGATACCAAAAGGTGACGTGACAACCTGCAGACTACCGATTGGTCGGAGAGAATCGTCACTAATCACTGTGTCATCGTCATTGTCCTGAACAAGCCCGCCATTTTTAAATAGTTTAGCCAGCGGTGGGTTTTTTGCTGCCTCCAGCTTCTTTTGAAACAAAATTAGTCTTCTGGCAACAGCCACATGCCGAGAATTCGAAACAACACACCTTCCACGTTCTGTGTGTGTGTCGCGTTAGGTCACGGCAGTTTCCTGCGGCGGCGCTATGACGACCAGCCACGCTCGCTTCACGCATGAGGCGGTACTAAATCGGCAATGGAAAAACGAGGACGGGCCACCGCGGTCGAGCCGAGTACTAGCATTAGGTAAGCGCCATTATTCTAACTAGCTGTCTGGATTGACCCTGCAGAGATCTGAGGAAGAGTTTGGAGGGTGGTGACTTTTTTACATTCACCAAAAATACTAAATTTAAAGCTATAGTGCGTAGTTCTCGTAGTTTCTGTCGCCCCCATGGTTGGAAGCCGATCCTGGATGCTACTTTATCAGAATGTAGGCTAACATTAGTTCTGCTCCAACATTATTGGATTTGGGGAAGTTTGTACTCCAGTGACCCCAGCTACATTTATTATCCTTATCACTATATACGAGATAGGGTTACTTCAATCATAATGTTAATAGTCTGACGACTATTTAGCCTCTGGGGTCAACGCGTGATATTTTGTGGGTTCCTGTGTATCCAGCAGGCATCCGAGCCAAGACTTTTTCTGTTCGGTGCGCCGGGTCCGATTAGCAACGTGAAACGCAAGAATGAAATTGGAGTTGAGAGAAGACTTCTCTATGAAACTTTTTATTAAAGTGAATAAAAACTGAATCCTTGCAGATGATAGCCGATAAGTTCCATTCATATGCAGAGATCTGTTTATAGAGATTACTCCAAACTGAACGGCTAATATGCTGTTTGCCGGTACCATCCTCCATCTGACAATTCCTCTGTAAATTGGCATCTCTGTGCGACTGCCAGTAACGCATCTGTCAGAGCACCTCTATTTAATTGCTACCCTCACTGTCAAATGTTTCAGCTGTGCCACCTTGGGTGTGTCTACACAGGAAGCAGTAGTCTTTGCAGTCTGGCAGACAAAATCTGCGTATTTGTTCCTCTCAAACGCAGGGAGAGGGAGAGGGAGAGGGAGGGAGGTGGCACAGAGGGAATATATACATGACTGGGTAGGCTAAGCACAAACTTTACAGAGGAACATAAACAGCAAGTGTGAAGTCTATTTTAATAATGGAAAGAAACATGCAACACAAGGCTGAGAGGATTTAAATGGAGATGAATGCTTTTCAAATGTATTATGACTGCTGGAATTGGACTTTAAACAAATACTTCCTGACTCCTGTCCCTCTCTTTCCAGTTTGAGTCCCGAGGACCCTCCACTGCCTGTGTTACACTTCACAAGTGCAGTGTCCGATGTGATACAACATCTAGAGTTGACAGACCGGAGACTTATCCTTGTAATAGCATGGTTTGTCACTGTGCAATCATGACGGCCATTATACACGTTCAAGCAAGTTAAATCACTGTCCAAGCAAGCCAAGCCCAGAGTTACAGTATATGATTTTAATTTATTTTATCTGTCATCAGAAGCTGTCATTTCTTTTAATACAGTATTAAGCACAGCTCTCACCCCTGTGCTATAAATCTATTGCTGTTCTTTACTCTCTCCGATCAAGTAAGTAAATCTCAAATTAGATCAAAGACTGTGATCTTTTTTTTTTTTTTTGCTTAGCTTTTGCTATGCGGGTGAGTCACAGGCTGCAGTCGGTGGAGACTGCAATGAAAATGTCTGTCTGTCAAGCGTTGTTCATTACAGTGGAGCCGAGTGACGGGCAGCCGAGCGTTTCAGATTACAAACGTGGTGCAGTTTCAGTGCGGATCGTCTTACTGCGACACCACTTTCTCAGAGAGACCCTCTCATCTCTCACTGTGTGACCTTTTCTTTTGATCATATCTCTGTTTTGATTTGAAGGATTGAGTAACTGATACTTTAATGTTTACAGGCCCAGTTTATGATGTGTGTATTGTATTTTCAATTAGTGAATTATGAGTATGTAGGTATGTACGTACATAGGCACTTACGTAGGTATGTACGTACATAGGCACGTATGTAGGTATGTACGTACATAGGCACGTATGTAGGTATGTACGTACATAGGCACGTATGTAGGTATGTACGTACATAGGCACGTATGTAGGTACGTACGTACATAGGCACGTATGTAGGTACGTACGTACATAGACACGTATGTAGGTATGTACGTACATAGGCACGTATGTAGGTATGTACTAGATACCTACGTAGCTATGTACGTAGGTAGGTACATAAGTTAGGCAAGTACGTAGGCACGTACGTTATGGCTCCGTAGCAGACGTTTTTATAAAAAGCGGGTAAAGATTGTGTCATAACCACGCGACTTACTGTCGCATAGTAGAGGAATTACCGTACAGTACAGGAGAAGCTCGCAGGCAGTTTGGACTTACATCAGCTGTTTAGTTTAATTACTAATGTTAACTAGCATTTTAGTTAGCAATAATTAGCCTGTGCCTATGTTATCTCCTTACATATACCTACGCTCTCCGTCTCTGATAGATTGGGAATGATTGAGATTTCTCTTGGCACAGCTACCAGAAGACTTACAACGTTCAGACACGTTGCTCACGTCACATCTACGTCATCAAGCTCAGTTTGAGGCTGCGCAGTAACGCTCAGCCATCACCGGGAAAGTTCTTCTAATAGACTTCACTGGTCTCGGTCCAGAGCAACGGGATCTGTCGGTCCATTTTATATACTGTCTTTGGTGAGAACACGGCGTTGGGGGAATCACTTTTTTTCTCTTTTTCATCAAACAGCAGTTTTTGCAAGTTCCCGCAATTTTTGGGATCTGTTGGTCCACTTCTTTAACTGTCTATGGGTGCGAAGCGTCTGCCCTCAGGATTGTCGGTCAACTTTCTTTACTTTATTGACAAATTGTCAAGTTCCAATTGACTGAAGATATGTTATTCTTACATTATGTTGTTAATACATGTTTTAAATTTGACAATGTAATGTGGTACATTGCGAACAAAGGTCAGATATTATATTACATACAAGTCAAGTCTAAAAATGGCATAGCAACCTGTGCTTAAAACAAAAAGTAAAAATCGAGAATCGAACCGATTTGGAGAATCGTGACACCCCTAGTACTTAAATATATACATAGGCATGTACTAGGTACATACGTACGTACGTAGGTAGGTGTGTACGTAGGCAGGTACATAAGTTAGGTAAGTACGTAGGCCAGTACATAGGTACGTACGTAGATATATACGTAGGCATGTACTAGGTACGTACTAAGTACGTACGTAGGCATGTACTAGGTACGTACTAAGTAAGTACGTAGGCATGTACTAGGTACGTACGTAGATATATACGTAGGCATGTACTAGGTACGTACTAAGTACGTACGTAGGCATGTACTAGGTACGTACTAAGTAAGTACGTAGGCATGTACTAGGTACGTACGTAGGCACGTACTAGGTATGTATGTAGGTATATGCCTAGGCAAGTACAAGGGTATGTATGTAGGTATGTACTAGGCATGTACGTAGGTCTGTGTGGATACGGACCCTACGCCAGGGATGATTTAATTTGAACCTATTGAGGCTATCTTTTTTAATTTCCTCTCTTAGGAAAGAAAATCAATTAAGATACCGTACCTGCGTTACTCTGGAAAATGGAAAGCTCTAGTAGTGTGTGTGTGGTAGTGCAAAACATCAAGCTCAGAGTCTCTTCAGCATGGTTGCATCCCAGACAGGGGCATACTTACCTCTCGACTTTTGCACACTTTCTCCATTAGAGCATCACCAGAATATCACCTCGTCCTTCTGCTCCTTTTCTCTTTTTAAGTGTTTGAGAGCAGTGCAGGGCACATCTATGTTTTAGTGCAGGCTGAATGTGATTTGTATGCATGGAGTGCAGTTGCCCTCACTGTTTCCTGGCGAGAACAAGACATCCGTAGGGCAGCCATTCGGCTCTGCCAAGTGGGAGAGATCCACTAAGAGCCAGAGTCAGCTGGGCTTGCTTGAATAGAGCTTTATTCACCCCCACCCTGCTCCCCCACTGGGTCTGTCAGGTGCCTTCCTATAAGGAAAACACATTTCAACAGTTCATCTGTGGCTTCATTTCCTACGCTTGGATGCCGTGGTGTGGAGGTCACACCACGGTTCAACACACATAAGCTTGGGGAGTTACAAGAATTCGGAAGAGGATTGGGAGTATTTTTTTAGGCATGGTTTATGACACCAAAAAGAGAATTTGTCATTTGAAATTAATCATTTTTTCTTGATTTAACCTAAACATATGTTCATCAAGGTGTAGAAAACGTGAGATTTAAGTCTCCCAGAGTACTCACACTCTCTGTACTTTATTGCTGCCTGGTTATACTTCATACACGTCTATTATCAATTTATGTGCAGCTGCAGCACAGTGCTTCCATACTGTCACAGTAGCAGAGGGGGATCAAACATGAAGGTTTTTGCAGATTTATTTTCGTCACGACGATGATAAAAGAAATGAAATGAAAAAGGCATTCAGAATAATGACAGTAGCACTGTAACCCAAAAATAAAAACATGACCCTACATTGGTTTATTGAGATTAGGCTACACACATTTACAAATAAATGAAAAGCATTTGTGAACATCTTCCTAACATTTACAACTTTCAAACCGTCATTTGTGAATCCAGTTTTTATTTGGGAAATGAAAAGGCATTTGTGGATCTCAATTTTTTACTTGTTTGGATTTGCATTTTACAGAGTTTTGGGACAACTGTTTTTTGTTGTTACTTCTAGCTATGTGTCGGTGTTCATATTACGCTCATTTTCAGGTTCATAATTGTATTCAGAGGTTGTACCAGAATTTTCAGAAAACACCATATATTTGTAGTACTACACATTGCTGCAGCTCCTCTTTTCACCCTGTGTGTTGAGCTCTCTGTTTTAACTACAGAGTGAGACATCTCACTTCTGTTCCATCTTTGTTGGGAGTCACACATGCTCAGTAGCTAGGTAAGGACTACTAGCCAGTCAGAAGCAGAGTATGAGGGCGTGCCCTGACAGTACCTAGGTAAGGACTACTAGCCAGTCAGAAGCAGAGTATGAGGGCGTGTCCTGACAGTACCTAGGTAAGGACTACTAGCCAGTCAGAAGCAGAGTATGAGGGCGTGTCCTGACAGTAGCTAGGTAAGGACTACTAGCCAGTCAGAAGCAGAGTATGAGGGCGTGTCCTGACAGTACCTAGGTAAGGACTACTAGCCAGTCAGAAGCAGAGTATGAGGGCGTGTCCTGACGGTACCTAGGTAAGGACTACTAGCCAGTCAGAAGCAGAGTATGAGGGCGTGTCCTGACAGTACCTAGGTAAGGACTACTAGCCAGTCAGAAGCAGAGTATGAGGGCGTGCCCTGACAGTACCTAGGTAAGGACTACTAGCCAGTCAGAAGCAGAGTATGAGGGCGTGTCCTGACAGCACCTAGGTAAGGACTACTAGCCAGTCAGAAGCAGAGTATGAGGGCGTGCCCTGACAGTACCTAGGTAAGGACTACTAGCCAGTCAGAAGCAGAGTATGAGGGCGTGTCCTGACAGTACCTAGGTAAGGACTACTAGCCAGTCAGAAGCAGAGTATGAGGGCGTGCCCTGACAGTACCTAGGTAAGGACTACTAGCCAGTCAGAAGCAGAGTATGAGGGCGTGTCCTGACAGCACCTAGGTAAGGACTACTAGCCAGTCAGAAGCAGAGTATGAGGGCGTGCCCTGACAGTACCTAGGTAAGGACTACTAGCCAGTCAGAAGCAGAGTATGAGGGCGTGTCCTGACAGTACCTAGGTAAGGACTACTAGCCAGTCAGAAGCAGAGTATGAGGGCGTGTCCTGACAGTACCTAGGTAAGGACTACTAGCCAGTCAGAAGCAGAGTATGAGGGCGTGTCCTGACAGCACCTAGGTAAGGACTATTAGCCAGTCAGAAGCAGAGTATGAGGGCGTGCCCTGACAGTACCTAGGTAAGGACTACTAGCCAGTCAGAAGCAGAGTATGAGGGCGTGTCCTGACAGTACCTAGGTAAGGACTACTAGCCAGTCAGAAGCAGAGTATGAGGGCGTGCCCTGACAGTACCTAGGTAAGGACTACTAGCCAGTCAGAAGCAGAGTATGAGGGCGTGTCCTGACAGCACCTAGGTAAGGACTACTAGCCAGTCAGAAGCAGAGTATGAGGGCGTGCCCTGACAGTACCTAGGTAAGGACTACTAGCCAGTCAGAAGCAGAGTATGAGGGCGTGTCCTGACAGTACCTAGGTAAGGACTACTAGCCAGTCAGAAGCAGAGTATGAGGGCGTGTCCTGACAGTACCTAGGTAAGGACTACTAGCCAGTCAGAAGCAGAGTATGAGGGCGTGTCCTGACAGTACCTAGGTAAGGACTACTAGCCAGTCAGAAGCAGAGTATGAGGGCGTGCCCTGACAGTACCTAGGTAAGGACTACTAGCCAGTCAGAAGCAGAGTATGAGGGCGTGCCATGCTAGCAGCTAGGCGAGCATTATAACGTGTGTTCCAAAGTGACCACGTGTGTCTCTGAAGTAAAGGCTGGACTACAACAGAGCTGTTTGGAGCAGTTTGTGAACAGAGTTTTCTGGTGGAGATGGTAAGTCCCTTTGGGGGGGGGACTTTGGACTTTTTCACTGTGTAAACCTATAACTTGCACAAAAAAATATATATAACACAATAAAGGAAAAGGGGGAAAGCCAAGAAGCATAATATGAGCACTTAAACTACTTTTCATAAACTCTTCATCACGACACACAGCTAGTGTTTAAATGCTGACTAAGCTGACTAATATGTGGATATATACTGTTTTTTTTTTTTTCATGAAATCATAATTCTGTTTCAAATTAGTTGATTCATTCCACAATCCCCCTGGCAACCGCAGACACACCATTAAGCATGCATAAGCATATATCTATGGGTATAAGAGCACCCCTGTTTGGGTATGACTGGTTTAGAGCAAGATGGAGTGCTTTATTTAAATGTAACTTTGTGTACAAAGTAGTTACGGTCTACACACACTGACGATTCTAACCCATGTAATCAAAGAGGTTGGTAGAAGGCACCTTTTTCGCCTTAGATTTGCTTAATTAGCGTGTTTACAGAAAGTCTTATCCAGGAAATCCCCCGCACATCAGCTCTAAATGCCAGACAAAAGATTTAATTTAGTTGCAGGAGAGTTTACAAAAACACTTCCAGCAATCAGTCCATTAACTTCAGTGGGCTCTCTGACTCACTGCTCAGATAATTAGCTAGCTGGAATACGTTCCTCCCATAAAACTGAGCGGGATTCATTGAAAGAAGTCTAATTAGGAACATAGGGGACAGAATGGAAAAAACTATTGTAATAGAAAATCACAGCCGTACGCATCTGGACATATTCGTTTCCAGTGATCTGTGTCCTGCGCATTCAGACGCAGAGGAAGAAAGGCCATCACTGTACGGAAAGCTCTCTGCTTTTCTCTGCTCGGGATGCCGTAATGGCATCACATTAGTATCGTTGGTGAGAGTGATGCAACAAGATAGAAACCGCTTCTGCTGTTTCCCCTTTTATAGCCTCAATCACCCCGGGGGAGGGCTTCTTCTACTACTTACCACCCACCTCCCCCCCCCCCCCATGCATCAACCACTCGTCTCTCTCATTCTCACCAGTTGCATCACTCATCTTTTCCGTTCTCACAATCAGATCAAGAGTCTCCGTATGGAACACCGTGTATTTTGACCGTGATGTTAACTTGTGTAACAAGATTAAGCCATATCTTTTTCCTGCCAGACTTAATCAGGAGGACTTCCGGGATTAGTTTGAAAAGTCGCTGAGGTTTTTCGAGACTGACTGTAACTGTGTGCTCTCTTCTCCTCCAGATCTTCCCTGACGTGCCCACACTGCATGAAACAGAGCAACACCTTTGACCCGTTCCTGTGCATCTCGCTCCCCATTCCTCTTCGCCAGACCAGGTGAGCACTGCTGGTTTTAATGCACACTAAGTAGAGCTGTAACAATTCCAATTTTTGCTGTATAATTGATTGTCTCAAAAATTGTCTTTTAGTCAAATTTTCACGGTTCGCTTCCAAGTGAACTAGAGGTCGGTTCAGGAAGTGAACCAAAAACGGAGCATTTACTGGCCTGGAATTTCAACCTTGCACACAATTTAAGGACTTGCATATGATTTAAGGGACGATAACATTCAGACCCATAAGCTGTTCAGAGCACACATTGCTGGTCGTCTGTCAGCTGCTCGTTGTTCACCTTCTCCTAAAATATTAGAAACATTAATAGCCTGACAAGCCAGACCCACATCCAGATGTTGGGTCTGACCCACATCCAGATGTTGGGTCTGGGAACTCACCATTGGCTGGGCTCAATCCGAGGGGCGGGATAAACTGTTGTCTTTCAAACTCCCTCTGAACGCAATAGGATAGCGCTACAACCAGGCAGAGCAAGGAAGAAGGGGGCGGAGCTAGTTGATAGATTAAACTTTAAACTCCGAACACATCTTCCTTTTTTAAGAATGACTACAGTGCCGTTCTTTGTTCTTTTCTCAAAGAAAAGCTGAACTCCAAGTCTTCCAGAAGACCGCTGTTGGCCAGCAGCAGCAGCCATAAGCCCCGCCCACCGACTCTATACACGATATGATTGGCCAGACAAGAATTTTATTTTTCCAGCTCACAAGCCAACAGAGAGTTCCTAGACTGACCCTAGCTGCAAATTAAATTTGCTGCCGCTAGGGTGCGTCTAGATTTCTAGGCTAAAACACTAAAGCAGAACCAGAAAACCAAGACATTATAAATGTGGTGTTGCTCCATTATTTCTGAGACCACAAGCGTCTGCGAGTTTTGGAAATTCTGTCCAATAAATAAGCGGGCGTCTCGACGTGTGTTTACAGTGTTTGGTGCGTTTGACAAAGTGCAGCGTGAAAGCAAACCGAACCAAATGAAAAATGCAAAAATGTTGCAACTTCAACCCCGAATCGCACAGAGTCTAGAACTATTGTTGTGAAAAACACCTTAAGTCTACAGACAGCAGCCGGGTTAGCTTAGCTTAGCTTAGCACAAAGACTGGAAACGGGAGCTGGGTAACAAAATCTGCCTACCAGCACCTCTAAAACTCCTTAACTGTAAGCTACATTTGTCCAGAAAGTTACTGCTCCCAGCCAAGAAATACAGAATAGAATAAAGCTGTGGCAGGTACAATTGTTTTCTGGTCTTGTTTGGGCAAAAATGTCTACTCAACGTCATATTCACACACCCCAGCTATATGTTGAACAAATAGATATGAGAGTCGTGTTGATCTCCTTCTTGGCAATAAATCAAATTCCATCTTTAACCTCAAATCTAAACATAAGCATTTGGGAGAGCTTTTTTAGGTAAAAATGTACCTTTTAAATCAGCACAGCCTCTTGTATGTGAAGGTCAACTCTTGTATGTGGTTGACACACAGAGGTGCGTTAAATACTATTTTAAGCTTTGGCTGGGTTCCTTCTCGCTAGTTCTTTCCTACCCTTTTTAGTTTTTAGTCTTTGTAATAGTTCATACAAGTTCAGCCAGCATCCCTTCTAATTTGGGAAACGGTTTTAAAGAGCTTCGTTCTGACAGCGTGCCAGAGTCGACAGTATTTAGTTACCGTCCTTTTTCTTTTCACTGTGTGGCAGGCAGGGTGAGAGGAAACACTTCTGAGAGATAAACAGAGGAGAAAACAGATGGAAATTGTCTTTGAAAAATACATTTTTTTAAATGTGATTCTCTGTGTGAAGAGTTCATCTCACTCCCAGCCAGATCGCGTCAGTGAGCCGTAAACACATACTGTTTGTTAGCAAACCAGCACTTTCTGTGCCCAGATTTATATCCAAACACTGGGCTCTGTCCCTCGGCAGTCGTCTGCTCTTTGCTGTGTTGGACGATTTTATTTACACTTAATGTAACGCGGACCTTTTGTGTGTATCTCAGTGGCTGAAGCCATTTAATCAAATTAATTAACGAAGCAAAGCGTCACGGCTGTACATAACTATAGGCAGTGTTACTATTTATAGGAACTTTAATTAAGATGAAGTTTATTTCATCTGTACATCACTTTAAAAGCTAACAAGCTTGCACCAAGGTGCTTAACAAAGACAAAAACATATGTATACAAGCATAAAACACACACATATATATACATTGATATAGTGGAAATGCAACACAATTCAAGTAGAAAGAAGTTGAGACACAAATTGAAACCTTTGAAATCACAAAAATGTATATACTGTATAGACACATACACTATATACTATATACTATATACTGTGTACAAAAATAAAAAATGAAAAGATTAAGAAAAACACGTTTGAGTAATATGAAATCACACATAGATGATATATATAAAAAAAACCATCTGGATGATTAACGCACACACACTTAAAATGAATGAACTCTGAATGAGATAAAACACACCTTAATAGGTAGAAAACATACCTGAGTGATATAAAAACTCACACCCTTAAAAATAATTATAAAGAATACTTTTGACTGTTAAAAGACACATTCTTTTCAGACAGAGGCCGACTTCCTGTGAAGGAGACACCGTGGCTAAAATGGCACAATGCACTGGGGGTGCAGGCCACTTCCTCTGTGCTCTAAGCATGATACACACACACACATTTTATGAGCATAGGTTATATGTTTTACAAGGTAAACAAGGTTAAATGATATAGCAGGATTATATGCTATAGCAGGATTATATGATATAGCAGGATTATATAATATAGCAGGATTATATGATATAGCAGGATTATATGATATATATATTTTTTTATTTAGTTTTATTTGTTTATTTCTCAAGCAAGATTATATGTTCTGCTATTTTTTGGGTTTTCATCTAGACCTCCGTTCAACAATGGGAGCAAAAATAAAGAGAGGTTTGTCAAGAAAATGCTAATCATCGTCTCAAATGAATGCTAAAATTAAAGCTGTAAATGAACAAAAGAAAATCTGCCCCCCCCCCCCCCACCCCCCACCCCCTTACAGAAGGGTTTAGCAGTAACAGTGTTTTGTTTTGGCCACACTGAAAAATGCAATTAGCATATATTGGGGATACCTCCTTAAGCTGAGGCTTGATCACTGCAGCCAATTACTGTGCTTTTTTTTTTTTTTTTTTTTTTTTTTAAACTGTGCTCTTTGATGTTTCCTGTTCCTCGCCCCAAATCACTGAAACGGGAGTAAACACGTCGCTTCAGTAGATGTTGTTTTTCTTCAGATGTACAGATTTAACAATAGTTGTGTGCCTGACAAGAACCAGTAGAATTATGTTACACTTTAGTCACAGGACAATCTTCAAAGACCTGCTGCAGGTTTATAAATCACTTTATGGCTTAAGGGCCAAAATACATTTCTGATATGCATGAAGAATATAAACCCAGTCGGTCCCTTAAATCAGAGATTGCCAACCCCAGGGCTGTGGATCAGTACCGGGGCTCTGAACATTCACTACTGGACCCATCGTATAACTTTATAGGCTATTTCTGCAATAATTACCATAAAGCTGCAGTGGGTAGAATGCAGCCACTCTGACGCACGGCAATGCATGCGCAGAACAGCCAATAGGAACGCTCTCTCTTAACTATCTTAACTTAACGCTCTTAACTATTAGTCAACATAATTCATCATTTCTGCTTTTTTAACAAAAAAATTAGGTATGATGTCATAAATTGGGTTTGTTGACCATGAATACAATTTTTTTTTTAAATAGCATCAAAGGCATAAAATAAAATGTCGGGAAAAAAGCGCCAAGAAAGGTTAATCTTCGGGCGCCAGGGTGGCTCACCTGGTAGAGCGCACGCCCAAATGCAGAGGCTCAGTCCGTGCCGCAGCAGCCGCGGGTTCGGTTCTGACCTGCAGCCCTTTGCTGAATGTCATTCCCCCATATCCTTTCACATCTAAGCTGTCCTATCAAATAAAGGCCTAAAATGCCAAAAAGAATCTTAAAAGAAAAAAAGAAAGGTCAAACTTCAAATTTTGTCTAACTGCGTGTCAATCACTGCTCATGCACACGCATTCATTCTCCCTTGTGGGGGGAGGGGCTTAGGAGACCGTTTTGGGCTTTAGCGGAAAGAGGGGGAGGGACTGAGAAGTTGTCAATGTTCACATTTTTTTGCTATGTCCTGGATCTTCACAATCCTTCCTACAGCACCTTTAACACATGGCATCGGTGTAGATGCGTTTTTTGAACAAACGATTGCCAATTAATAACTTGATGTCCAAGAGTTAAAAAAAAATTAAAGTTGGATATGAAAATAAAAAACTAATCAAACAAAAATAATGGTTCTTCTTTTAGTCTTACCACGTTATCATACACTTAACCACGTTTTCACCATACACCTAACCACGGTAAAAAAAACTGTGACCTTGCTGTGCGCAACACAGCTGAACCAATCAGGCCACATTTAAATAAACTTTTTCAACCCCGAGCGTCACACGCTGGTTGCCAATGAAATGGCTCCAACACAAGGGTTAATGGGGGGGAGGGGAATGAAGAAACCTCAGGAAGAGCAGCTGAGGAGGGCTTCCTCCCCTGGACCAACAGACATGCAATTATTAGAGGTTGTGTGTACAGAATAGACTAACATCATAACATTACATAATCAGGATGACAAAAATGATGGATAGATTGTAAACGTATAATAAAGAATGGATCCGGGAGGATATCAAGCAGCTTGCAGGTGTGACTGGGCGACAACTTTAACTCCCAGAGAAATGACTCTGTATGACGCCCGTCTTGGTCGACTGGTCAGCCTGTCCGCAACAAAATAATTGGCAATAGAAAATTTGGTCCACAGGGCAAAAACAGGTTGGGAACCCCCGTCTTAGATCGTAAGTCAAACTATTTGCTCGACTGTAGTTTAGGGTGCAAGCAACGAAAACAGAACCAGTTTGGAGGTTGAACTGCTGACAGACCTACATAGACCTGTTGTGTCTATAAAGGTCTGTTGTGTATTTGTTCGGACGGGGGAGGGTTATGTTTTATCTAAAGGGGTATTTAGGTAGTCAACAAACAGACATAAAGTACCTGACAATTGGGTGATCATTTTAATTACAATCATTTTTGGATTTGAGGATAACAGGAGGGTTTAAAAGGTCTTAAAGTCTTACAAAAAACCTGCAGAACCCCCTGCTTTCTATGCCACTCGCTGCCGTCTCCAGTCCGTAGACTTCCACAGGCAGCTGTATCTGTATTACTCTGTATCTCCTCAGTGTTGTTCAGAGAAGCCATTATGTCCCAAGCACCCTGCTCATGTCAGCCCTGCCTGTGGAGAGGTCAGAGCCAAGCGCTTGTTAAAAATGCAAAGAGATTCCATTATTTGGCACACATAAAACTAAGTCCTAATGATCTATTATTTATGTTAAAATGTATTGAGTTATTCATGAAAGTCTTCTTTTGTCCCTTCCTGGCCGCAGAGGCGTATCTGCGGTAGAAATGGCACAGCAATCAAAATAGTTTGTCGTTCTTTTTCCCCACCGTCCCTGATTGTTTGTCTTCCTCCGTGGCAGGTTGTTGTGTGTGATTCTGGTGTTCAGCACCAAAGGACAGAGGTACCTGCGGGTCGGGCTGGCTGTGCCTCTGTTTGGCTCCGTGGCCGGTCTGAGAAGGATGGTGGCTGACGAGGGGAAAATTTCCCCAGACCAGGTAATGTAAAGCAGGATGAAATAACCAGTGGGCACCTAGATTCCTCCTTTTTAGATCTTCCTATTTTAAACTAGGGATGTAACAATGCAAAAATCTGTATAAATGTGTAAAGATTTGGGTGCCTGGGTGGCTCACCTGTTGGGGCGCGCACCCGTGTGTAGAGGTTTACTCCTCGACGTGGCGGCCGAGGGTTCGACTCCGACCTGCGGCCCTTTAATACATGCCCTCCCCCCTCTCACTTGGCTAAAATACTTTAACCCTCCTGTTGTCCTTGTTTTCAAAGTTTCTATATCAGAAATATTATATTATTATAAATTCTTTCAAGCAAATTGCCCAAAAATAACATGGATGGTTCCATTCAAAGTTCTTTTCGCAAGTAAAATAAAAAATTTTGTGTGTTTTATTAGATTTTATAGCATTTAAAAAAAAAAAAAAAAAGGTTTCAAAACCGTGTCCTGACTAAACTTTGACAGACACCAGTCTGTGATTAACTTATGTTCCTCTGATTTTAACTATTAGTTAAAGCTATAGTGCGTAGTTTCTGTCTCCCCCATGAGGAATTCTAAGTAACGACAAAACTGTCGGCGCGTCCACATGACACATAACTGCGCACTGCCCCCCCCCCCCCCCCGCGCGCCACGGAGTTGCTAGTAGCCAAGGAGGACACGGAGGATTAAAAAAACATGATGGACTCTTCAGAAGAGGTCATTATCTTCACTCGAGTTTCTGTGCGGGGAAGTCGCCGGACAACAATCTTGTGAACACAGTCAGACTGAGATAAACAGAGAGAGTTGTGTGGAGCTGAGAGTCTTAATTAGCTTTGTAGCAACTCATTTGGCGACAGCTTGAATGTAACGGACGTTCATTAATATCAAAAAGTTACGCACTAAAGCTTTAACAATTTTTTTTCAGCTTTTTTAACTCAAAAATTAGGTATAATTTCACATAAATGAGGTTTATTGACTATGAATTCCCCAAATAAATGTAAAACTAGTGGTAGTAAGTTGATGTCGGTGGTGTGTATATACTGGTCAGTTGTATGGTCGACGGGAAAACAACACTAGGGTTGAGCCAAATGTGAGATTAGAGGAAGTAGAAATGCAGATGCTGGTGCTCCATCAAGTGGCTTTAAAGCTCACTCTTCCCACATTATGAGATTTATGAGATTTTGGCACTGTAATAATGGAAACTAACGTGTGTGTGTGTGTGTGTGTGTGTGTGTGTGTGTGTGTGTGTGTGTGTGTGTGTGTGTGTGTGTGTGTGTGTGTGTGTGTGTGTGTGTGTGTGTGTGTGTGTTGGTCTCCAGGTGATCCTGACGGAGGTTTACTCCACAGGGTTCCAGCGCTCCTTCTTTGATGAGGAGGATCTGACCAGCATAGCTGAGAATGACGTCATCTACGCCTTCCAGGCTCCGCCCCTTTACATCAGAGGAGGCTCAGCGCGGATATCAGGTATCTGCATGGATAAAGCCGCAAACTGAAGGGTCACGAGCAATTTGTAGTTACAACATAACGCAAAAAATATTGTGGTACTACATTCATATTTTCCCCTACTTTTAAGGTTTTTCAGCTTCACACATGTATTTTCTATAAGAGCTTGTTTACATGCTTTAAAGTAAAAAGAAAAAACACATAATTGTTCTCATACTCTCTGTCTCTATATACTGTACCTGTATTCACCCTCTATCTGAAACCGCCTGTCTCTTTAAGTCTGCTCTGATTGGTCGTGTATTGCGGAACTGACGTATCTGCATACGTTAGTCGCCCATTTCCTCATCCTGTAGACGAGATCTACACATCAGAAAGAGCGAACTGACAAAGACACAATGGCTGCAGATCAGTGAGTATTTTAAATAACTTTTTCATTTCTTCTTCTCGTCCTCTCATGACGTCTTGCAGCTGCTCTGCTGAACTTCAAATGTTACTGATTAACTCTAAGCATGTGATTCATCCTGTCTACACACATCTGGTATGTGTCTGCAGTGTGTTCTTATGGCGCTTTATTTTCTCTGCTCTGTGTAAACCACTGCTACCACAAAGTGTGTCGTTATCATCCGTTTGACTGTATTCACATTTTAAAGACATTGTCGAGGAAAAGTGGCGGGAAGAGTTAGAGAAAAGGGGGAGGAGAGCTACAGTCGAAGGGCTGGATCGTGAGCTGGTACCAGTGTTGCCAACTCCTTTCCAATGAAAGTAGCTAGTTCATTACGCAATAACGTGCATAAAGCTTAGTGGTTGTGTCAGGTGCACCAAGTCAGAGATCAAGAGCAAGGTAGATAGAAATAAATAAAAAAGCCAAATATTCACAAATTCACTACAATAACTTTATATTATAATTATTACTTAGGTATACTTGAAAAAAAATCTACAAAAGGGAGGCTGAAGAAGGCTGGCTTGGTTCAGTCATGAAGGACTGGATGCCCACCGCACCCTGTAACTGTCTTAAAACTGAGTTAACTGAGCTGAATTACAGGAAAATCGGAAGTTTGAATCCTCAACAGTTCAGTCCCAATCAAGTCAACTCCTGTTTACATCTGAAGATTTAAAAAAAACTAGACATTTATAAAAATGTACATATTTACACTTTATATGCTCAGTGGCCCCTTTAAGGTACACCACAAAATCTGATGCAATCCAGTACAACAGTTCAGTCCTGACTTCCGCATTTTAGGAAGATAGTAATGTTGAGTTCAAAGACGTTGGTTTAACTATATGTTTGTTATTGACTGAGGTTGTAGTTTGCAGGGGTTATGAACTGGACTACGTAATAGTTAGTATGTGTTTCTGCCTATAAACAAAATGTTTTAAAGCTAGAATTAGGGCTTGGTATGGCCACTGATTTCCTGAATCGATTCCGGTTCACAAGCTCCTGATTCAGTTTGATTTCTGATTTGATTTCTTTATCGATTTAGATCAGGGATATTTCCGTTATAATACCAGATTTGCTCGGATATGAAAGAGATTCTCAGATAAATAAAAAATTTCACCTAACTTTGGAGCATTATTTAGCATGACATGGATTCTGTAGAGGATGCAGGATTATGAATCGATACCAGAACATTCAAATGAAGATCAATTTGAATCTGAAAATCTATTTATTTATTTTAGAGAATCATCTGAAATGGAATCTGTCCTCTCATTTTAACAGGTTAGCTGAAGTCAAACGGCTGCTTTTGAAAGTGCTGGAGAAATTGGACGGGGACAACTTCAGTGCTTTCAAATGGCACCTGGACATCCAGGAAATAATCCCAATAAGCAAGCTGGAAAATGCAGACAGGCGTCGAACAGTGGACCTGCTGGTGCAGCACAATCCCCAGCAGGTGTTGGATATGACCATCAAATATTTAATGACCATCGAGAGGAAAGACCTGGTGCTGCTTTTGTCTCAAACCAACCCTGGAGGTAAAAACATGCAGCTCTTTATTTAAACCTTACGGACAGTTTCACACGTTTAATATCGTGACAATCAACGCTTGAGTCACTTTGACACAAACTTCACAACAAAGTACAGTTTTTAGGTACTTTACTGTATTTCCACGTTCTGCTATTTCTGCTATTCTTTCTACTCCTACTCCACTACATCTCTGTACTTCTTACTGCCCTACATTTATGAAAACTAGGGATCGACCGATACTGGTTTTTCAAGGACGATACTGAATATTAGTAGTTAATGAAACCAATAACCGATTTTTGGAACCAAATCTTTAAATCCAAATTAAGATTTTGGAATGTCACAAACTGTTCAAAGTTTGTGACAAAACTGTGTTCAAATGCTTTAAGCAATTATTTCATCAATGAGAAAATTTGAACATAATCTCCAGTAACAGGGAGGCAGATAGTGTTGTGGGGGGGGGGGGGGGGGGGGACATGAAGTCAGACTCAGTGGGGAGATAAATCAGAGCAGAGGGACAGACACAGAGCTGGAGCCGAGCCAACGTAGAACACTTTTTAATTCATTAACTTTATCGGTTATCAGGCAAATAAAACACTGATACAGATAATCTGCAAACTGACAAAAAACGGCCCGATAATCAGCAAGGGACGATAATCGGTCTATCTATCTATCTATCTATCTATCTATCTATCTATCTATCCATCCATCTATCCATCATTCCATCTATCCATCTATCCATCCATCTATCCATCCATCTATCCATCCATCTATCTATCCATCTATCTATCCATCTATCCATCCATCTATCCATCTATCATCCATCTATCCATCTATCCATCCATCTATCCATCCATCTATCCATCTATCCATCCATCTATCCATCTATCCATCTATCTATCCATCTATCCATCCATCTATCCATCTATCCATCCATCTATCCATCCATCTATCCATCCATCTATCTATCCATCTATCCATCCATCTATCCATCTATCTATCCATCTATCCATCCATCTATCCATCATTCCATCTATCCATCTATCCATCTATCCATCCATCTATCCATCCATCTATCCATCCATCTATCTATCCATCTATCCATCTATCTATCCATCTATCCATCCATCTATCCATCTATCATCCATCTATCCATCTATCCATCCATCTATCCATCCATCTATCCATATATCCATCCATCTATCCATCTATCCATCTATCTATCCATCTATCCATCCATCTATCCATCTATCCATCCATCTATCCATCTATCCATCCATCTATCCATCCATCTATCTATCCATCTATCCATCCATCTATCCATCTATCTATCCATCTATCTATCCATCTATCCATCCATCTATCCATCTATCCATCTATCCATCCATCTATCCATCTATCATCCATCTATCCATCTATCCATCTATCCATCCATCTATCCATCTATCCATCCATCTATCCATCCATCTATCCATCTATCTATCCATCCATCTATCCATCTATCCATCTATCATCCATCTATCCATCCATCTATCCATCCATCTATCCATCCATCTATCCATCTATCCATCTATCCATCTATCCATCTATCCATCTATCCATCCATCTATCTATCTATCTATCTATCTATCTATCTATCTATCTATCTATCTATCTATCTATCTATCTATCTATCTATCTATCTATCTATCCATGGGGGGGGACATGAAGTCAGACTCAGTGGGGAGATAAATCAGAGCAGAGGGACAGACACAGAGCTGGAGCCGACTTTTTAATTCATTAACTTTATCGGTTATCAGGCAAATAAAACGCTGATACAGATAATCTGCAAACTGACAAAAAACGGCCCGATAATCAGCCAGGGACGATAATCGGTCTATCTATCTATCTATCTATCTATCTATCTATCTATCTATCTATCTATCTATCTATCTATCTATCCATCCATCTATCCATCCATCTATCCATCATTCCATCTATCCATCTATCCATCCATCTATCCATCCATCCATCTATCCATCTATCCATCTATCTATCCATCTATCCATCCATCTATCCATCTATCATCCATCTATCCATCTATCCATCCATCTATCCATCTATCTATCCATCTATCCATCCATCTATCCATCTATCCATCCATCTATCCATCTATCCATCCATCTATCCATCTATCCATCTATCCATCTATCCATCCATCTATCCATCTATCATCCATCTATCCATCTATCCATCTATCCATCCATCTATCCATCCATCTATCCATCTATCCATCCATCTATCCATCTATCCATCCATCTATCCATCTATCCATCTATCCATCTATCCATCTATCCATCCATCTATCCATCTATCATCCATCTATCCATCTATCCATCTATCCATCCATCTATCCATCCATCTATCCATCTATCCATCCATCTATCCATCCATCTATCCATCTATCTATCCATCTATCCATCCATCTATCCATCTATCTATCCATCTATCCATCCATCTATCCATCTATCTATCCATCTATCCATCCATCTATCCATCTATCCATCTATCTATCCATCTATCTATCCATCTATCTATCCATCTATCTATCCATCTATCCATCTATCATCCATCTATCCATCCATCTATCCATCTATCCATCCATCTATCCATCCATCCATCTATCTATCCATCTATCCATCCATCTATCTATCCATCTATCCATCCATCTATCTATCCATCTATCCATCTATCCATCTATCCATCTATCATCCATCTACCCATCCATCTATCCATCCATCCATCCATCTATCCATCTATCCATCCATCTATCTATCTATCTATCTATCTATCTATCTATCTATCCATCTATCCATCTATCCATCCATCTATCTATCTATCCATCTATCTATCCATCTATCCATCTATCCATCCATCTATCTATCCATCTATCCATCTATCTATCTAAACTACATGTGTTTTGTGTGCAAAAATCTTAATGTGTAAAGTAACTAGTAACTAAAACTGTCAGATTAATGTAGTTTAGTAAAAAGTACAATATTTCTCTCTGAAATGTAGCGAAAAGTAGAAAGTGGCGTGAGAAGAAAAAGACTCAAGTAAAGTACAAATACCTCAACTGTACTTAAGTACAGTACTTAGTTACATTCCACGACAGACTACATTTATGAACACATGTGATCACTTTATTAAATGTGATATATTTTTTAAAGATTCAAATATTTATGGGTTTAGGGGTTACAGATGTTTTGTGAACATGGTTTTAAAGAGACAAATTGAAAGTAAGAGCACCCAGAATAAGATCTAACACTTTGTGTCTCTGTTTCAGGGTCTCAGATGTAACTGGGGCGCCACACAGCGGCTTCCACGAACCCACCGCTCGTGTTTCCAGTCATTTTCCCTCCGTGTCATTCCAGATTGCATCAAATGTTTACACAAGTGCTTCAAGTCGTATTCACCAAACTAGACAAACTTGTGAATCGCTCGTATGTCCAAACATTGCTGTATGATGACTTCCGATGTTTGTCTTTTATACCACATCAGAGCAACATTTGTTAATAAATCATTTCAAAAGGGATTCCCAATGTTTTTGTTCTGTTGTTATTAAAGCTTTAGATTCAGACTTGTTTTTCAGCAGCTGAGCTACATGCAGGACGTATGAAAAATAAAGGTAACACTTTATAATAACCATCATTAATTAACTCTCCCGTTGTCCTCGGGTCAAATTTGACCCGTTTTCAAAAAGTTTCTATATTAGAAATTTGGGTTTCTTGTAACTAAATTGTCCACAAGAAATAACGTGGATGGTTCCAGACAACGCTTTTCACAATTGAAAGAAATGATCAGTTCACTACTTTCATTGAATTTGAGTAATTTATTACATTTTATAGCATTTGATAAGCCATTGATAAAAGAATGTTGAAGAAAGTGACAAAAATGTCGGAAAAAAAGTGACAAAAAACATCAGAAAAACTTGAAAAAAGTGACAAAAAACTTTGAAAAAAGTGACAAAAAACAAAGTGTTAAAAAAACTGAGAAAAGTGACAAAAAAACTTGAAAAAAGTGACAAAGAACTTTGAAAAAGTGACAAAAAACTTTGAAAAAAGTGACACAGACATCAGGAAAAGCGACAAAAGTGTCAAAAAAGATGCCCAAAAAGTTTTCATTTTAAATTTTGACCCAGAAAAACAAGAAGTTGCATGGTTGACAGGAAGACAACACAAGGGTTAACAAATGGTAAATTGTTATTTAATTAAACTAAATAGCAATTTTACTGTGAACCAACAATTGAATTGTAATTAACAATGTAACTATTTATTAGTAATGCTATAATTTGGGATTGTTGCACACGTCATAGCATTTTATATTTTATATCAAGTATTTGTTCATGATTTACCAAATCACTTGTAAACCGCCTATAAACGTTATCTGGATGGCCACTATAAAGTTGCAACGTTTAAAGATGCACTACAAAGCATTTATTAACTATTTAACAAGGTATAACTATCAGTTGCAACTTTATAAAAACCATCCAAATGTGTATAGGCAGAGTGGTCTGTGAAGTGTCCTGAGATGACGTCTTTTATCATTTGACTAATAGAGAGAGTTTTTGTTCAAGTAGGGCTGACAGAGACCAAACTAGTGGAGGAAACTGACGTCTGACATCAAGGATGTGAAAACTAATATTTAAATAGTACCTTGACCTGCTATATCATGTCTTTTTAAAAGACATTGAAATGTAATTTTGTTTTTTTGCTAAATGGGACCTTTATTGTGGATGTAGCCGCAGATCGGTGAGCAAACAAATCCATTTGATTAATTTACTTTGCTTAATGAATCCCTCAGGGAATCCATCTTACTGCAGGGGGCCCTCGGAGAGCACATTAAGAAGAATATAACTTCCCAAAGAGCTCTGTAAATTACATCCCCCCCACCCCCCGCCCCCCCGTGCAGATCAGATTGATGTCTTCATTTCATCTGTTTTTCACCCAGTGAGGCGAAATGTGAAGTACCTCAGAGCGTAGTGTCCCCTTGTTGTTTGCTGTGTGTTGTAAACACACCGGTTCTGCTCCCTTGTGTTCTCTCACAGGGCTGAAAGTGTATTTCCACTCGCACACTGCTGTTGTGCCTTTAAAAAATATGACTTTTAGTCCTTTAATGATGTTGCTGGCTGGCCGGTCTACATGCCGGCACAGTCTTTCCTGAGTTCTCACTGGCTCGGCCTGCAGGGGGGGGGGGTTATGGAGACTTTATGGGATACCAAAAAGGCAGCATTAGCTTGTTTTAATACTTCATTTAAAAGAACATTTTACTTACCCTGATTGACAAATGATAAATATCCTACCAGCCTTTAATTAAATATTAAGTCACTTAGTTTGTTTTTATCTCAACTACGGCACATGAGTATTATCTGCCTCGTTGTTTATTACTCAAAGCTATAAAATCAAAATAGCGTAATAAAATGTCTTATTAATGTATAAAATGCACCTTTTTTATTACATTCTTTTCTGTCCAGTCACAACAGTGATCTGTAAGGCTTTTAGGCTGTCTGGCGCCATTAAAAACGTGATCTTTATGCCCCTTCTGCAATTACTAAATCTAAAAGGTTTGATCCCTGAGAGACTCCTCAATCAATTATCCACAAATGCTTAAAGGAAAGTAGAAATCTGAGCTTTGTGGGTTAGATATGAGGCAGAATAACAAACTCTCATCAGGGGTCTCATTAAAACTAAGCTTGGTAATCTAAGCATGTCTATGTGCAGTTAAGGAAAAGTTATCAGTGTGGAATTATGTCCTACGGTGTAAATTAAGCCACACGTGGAGTCTGCAAAGAGCAGCGTCCTGATTGCTTAGCGAATGCAGAGCTGATGCATCTTGTGGGCAATTAAAGCAAATGTTTTGCAGTGAAATCTGAGGGTAACCCTGTTTTATTACGCTTCTACGTGCGCACTTGTGGTCAGTTTCCTTGTTACTCGTAACACACTTGATTGGTTGAATTTGACTGGCGTCCGTTCAGTAGATTCTGAGTTAGGTTGCCCACACTATTAGATAGAAACCTCCTGATGTGGAGGGCTGTTAGAGGCAGCGAGAGGCTCTCAGTAAAGAGCTGTTCAGTGTCTGCAGGGAATGAAAAAAAGAACATGCATGTGGATCATGCCAAAGGCAAACCAATGAAGACGTAACCTTCCCACTCCTGTCTCCCAACCTCCCTGCTGTAGTCTTAAGAGTAATCTCTTACATCATCCTCTTACCACTGCATCTATCACCTCTTCTCTGCACACTAACGTTTGACAGTTTTATCTTGTAAGATCATGTCGGTTCACAGATGTATTGACTCTGCATTGTGGCTCTGACCCTAGTCCCGCATTGCCAGACCTATCTCCACAGCACTGTGGAGTGAGGTCTGGCTTCACCGCAGATACATTCTGGGTTGTTTTGCATTTCTTTAAACCAATCACAATTGTCTTGGGCAGCGCTGAGCTAAAATAGTCTCGGGAAGGAACTTGCTTTGGTGGAACATTTGCACCCCGCAAAAGAAAACGCCTCATACAATATTGACTGAAGTTAACTGTTCACACAATACAGTAACGTGAGCTATTTAAATTTAGCTGGATACATTATTAAACATAGTTTGCTCTTACCACATCTCCGTGTGTACTTCGTCCACAACTATCCCACCAATCGGTCCCAAAACATCCCAGTTACAGAGGAAACGCCGTAAACATATTCTTTGTAAAATCTTTCCAATCATTCCCAAAAAGAATCCCATCCCAATTTTCTTTAAATGTTTTCTATTGGCAGTAGCTCAGCCAGTAGGGCGTTGGGATGGGCCAAAGTATGGTGGTGGACTGGTAGCTGGAGAGGTGCCAGTTCACCTCCTGGGCACTGCCAAGGTGCTCTTGAGCAAGGCACCGAACCCCCAACTGCTCGGGTCGCCTTTCCATGGGCAGCTCCCCCCCATTCTGACATCTCTCCATTACTGCATGTAGAGATACTGAGCATGTGTGTGTAATTCAGGCCTGTGTGTAATAACAACAGAGTGAAAACATTGTAATTTCCCCTTGCGGCATTAATAAAGTATAAATTATTATTATTTTTATTATTATTATTCCACAGAGCGGAAGATAAAGGGGCAAAGCCTGACAGCTGGCGTGTGAGCCGGGCCCATATATTATGTTTAGAAGCTAATTATAGCCTATATTAAGTAATATACAAAGTATGTAAATAAATATTGCATCTAGACAATCACAATAAGTCAGATAACATGATGCATGTGTCAGTGGAACCACGTTCTTCGTTCAGAGACCTTGAGTATGACTGTGCAGACAGCTAATGGGATTGAGGGGGGGGGAGGGGGTGGGGGGGGTACTGTAGCTGTGGGTAGAATAGATCTCTTTAAGGACAGAGGTGTTTAATTATGGGCTTTGTCATAGTCTGGCTGTGTTTAGTCTGGCTCATCCTGTTTGACCAAGAAAGAAGCCCTTGAGTGCAGAGGAGCGGTGAGATCACAGGCTTCCTGCGGCTTCATACAATTAGTTTGAGGCTTTTTCAGAATAAGAGATTAGGATCAACTACATACAGGTATGTAGGCTAAACAAAGTTAACTTTTGGTGTGGTGTTTTGTTTGTAAGAACTGTAGGTGTGTGTGTGTGTGTTCTTGTTTAACTATTCGTGGGGTCCAAAAACCGGGAATACAATATACTTGTAGGGTCCAGACAGCTTTGTGGGGCAAAAATGCTGGATCACACATGTTTAAAGGGCTGTTTGAGGGTTAAGACTTGGTTTTAGGATTAGAATTAGGTTATGGTGAGGGTAAGGGTTAAGGTTAGGCATTTAGTTGTGATGGTTAAGGTTAGGGTAAGAGTTAAGGTTAGGCATTTAGTTGTGATGGTTAAGGTTAGGGTAAGAGTTAAGGTTAGGCATTTAGTTGTGATGGTTAAGGTTAGGGTAAGGGTTAAGGTTAGGCATTTAGTTGTGATGGTTAAGGTTAAGGTAAGGGTTAAGGTTAGGCATTTAGTTGTGATGGTTAAGGTGAGGGTAAGAGTTACGGTTAGGCATTTAGTTGTGATGGTTAAGGTTAGGGTAAGAGTTAAGGTTAGGCATTTAGTTGTGATGGTTAAGGTCAGCGTAAGGGTTAAGATTAGGCATTTAGTTGTGATGGTTAAGGTGAGGGTAAGAGTTAAGGTTAGGCATTTAGTTGTGATGGTTAAGGTTAGGGTAAGGGTTAAGGTTAGGCATTTAGTTGTGATGGTTAAGGTTAGGGTAAGGGTTAAGGTTAGGCATTTAGTTGTGATGGTTAAGGTGAGGGTAAGAGTTAAGGTTAGGCATTTAGTTGTGATGGTTAAGGTTAGGGTAAGAGTTAAGGTTAGGCATTTAGTTGTGATGGTTAAGGTCAGCGTAAGGGTTAAGATTAGGCATTTAGTTGTGATGGTTAAGGTGAGGGTAAGAGTTAAGGTTAGGCATTTAGTTGTGATGGTTAAGGTTAGGGTAAGGGTTAAGGTTAGGCATTTAGTTGTGATGGTTAAGGTTAGGGTAAGGGTTAAGATTAGGCATTTAGTTGTGATGGTTAAGGTGAGGGTAAGGGTTAAGGTTAGGCATTTAGTTGTGATGGTTAAGGTTAGGGTAAGGGTTAAGATTAGGCATTTAGTTGTGATGGTTAAGGTGAGGGTAAGGGTTAAGATTAGGCATTTAGTTGTGATGGTTAAGGTTAGGGTAAGGGTTAAGATTAGGCATTTAGTTGTGATGGTTAAGGTGAGGGTAAGAGTTAAGGTTAGGCATTTAGTTGTGATGGTTAAGGTGAGGGTAAGGGTTAAGGTTAGGCATTTAGTTGTGATGGTTAAGGTGAGGGTAAGGGTTAGCTAGGGTTAGGGTTAGGCTAGGGAATGCATTATGTCAATGACAGGTCCCCACAAAGATAGTGAAACGCTGTGTGTGTGTGTGTGTGTGTGTGTGTGTGTGTGTGTGTGTGTGTGTGTGTGTGTGTGTGTGTGTGTGTGTGTGTTAGCCAGAGATGGTATTATGTTTCCTGCCCAAGGGCTACAGATCTAAATAAGCTTTATTACAATGAACAAAAAAAAAACATGTTGTTGCCAAAGCAGCTTACAGAAGATTCTTATTATTATAATACACTAAACTACAAAACAATTACCGTACATTACACAATACCATTTAATTGAATTACTATACAATACTTTACAAATCTGTAGCTTACTCTGGTACAGCTAAGAAGATGCGCACTCACTGTCCCTGTTAAATAAACATATAAATAATAAATAAATAAAAATAAATCTGCACATTTTTATAGATGTGTTGTGCTGGATTTGCAATTTTCACTATATAGCTCTGGGAATTGTCCGACAGTGTTAAAACACATCCAGGCAAGCATGCACACACATCTCAAAATTCATACCATTATTCATCCTGTAAACAAGGTTAAAAAAAAAAGAAGTGACAGGAGCCTTGAAAGACAATGTGTCGAAACAGTGCCGTTTTTGACAGTGAGCCATAAAAAAAAAACAGATTTAATAAGCGACGAGAGGCAGGTCTCCTCCCCAGCGTCTGCATGAATCTTAGCGGGACAGGCCAGGAGGTGACCTCTGCATTTGTACTGCTGCTATATGAGCGCGTTTCGCCGGCCATTTAAAAGGATATTTTACCCCATAAATCATTCCCACAGCTGTCAGAGGTCGCTGCTCGTGTAAATTACTGCTACACGATTTAAGCAAGTTTCATCACGTGCTTGATTAGAGCGACGTTAATAAATGAAAAGCTGTGCATACTCATCATAACGCTCATTCTCAGGGTCAAGACACTGCAATCGGGTAATGTTAAAGCTTTGGTGGTTTACATAAAGACTGATTAGCTTGGAATAGGTCTTGGCCTTCATACGGTGCACAGCTCAACATCCTCACTCCTCAGTTATTAACCACACAAAAGGCTCTTTTCACTTGTCATCTTCATCTCATTTGATCAATCCAAAACACACGAGAGCTGTCGTTTGAATGTTCCTTCTGAAAAAACACGACTGAAATAACTATTTTGACACATTATGTCCATAATATGGCAAACCTACAATGAGTTATAGGCTACATTAAAGGAGAAACCCGCCCCTAAATGAACCAAGGGGTTAATAACACGTGTACCGAGTCGACCGTTCTCTGGGAAATGTTTTCTAATCCAATGTGACCAGTTTTAGCGCAAACCGCTAATTAGCTTATAACGCTAGTCGTCGGGGCACGCAAAAGTAAAAAGAAATCGTTATTTCTATACCACTAACAAGGCTCAAAATAGCATTGATCGTGACTGTTTTCCCAAGATGGCGCCTGCCTGTATAGTGAACGGTACTGTCTTTATAAACTATCTTTTTAATAAACTGTCTGTACACTTACAAAGTTCTCAATGCTTGTGTTTACATGTAGGGACCGTGGAAGTGTGGTGATATTTTGAGCCGTGTTAGTGGTGTAGAAATAGAGATTTCTTTTTACTTTACCCTCTGCCCCGACAACTAGCGTTATAAGCTAATTAGTGGTTAGCGCTAAAACTGGTCACATTGGATTAGCATGAAAACATATCCCAGAGAACGGTCGACTCGGTACACGTGTGTTATTAACCCCTAGGTTCATTTTGCGCCGGATTTTTCCTTTAACGTTAGTTATATTGATTTCAACAATGACATGTCTTTTAAAAGCAAGCAAGCAAAGTTTTATTTAGCACCTTTCACAGACACCAGTCACAGTGCTTCACAGTCAAGAAATACAAAAAATCCAATATAGGCAAGCAACAAAGCAAAGAGAAAACACCAGACAAAAATCTACAAGAAGAAATAAAACACCAGGTAAAATAAACAAAGACATGAAAAACATGTCTTATGAAGAGAGATTGAGGAAATTAAGTTTACCGACTCTCACATATAGGAGAGACAGAGGAGATATGATTCAGGTGTATAAGCTTGTACAGAGAATATATGATGTAACGGTTGAGCCTATCTTTCAGGTATGAGACACGAAGGGAATTCTTTAAAACTTTAACCGAAAACATGCCGGTCTGAAAAGAGAAAGAACTTTTTTACACTCCATGCGGTAAAATCATGTAATGAACTTCCGGAAGAAGTCGTGCATTCCCCTTCTATCAATACCTTTAAGAACAGGCTGGATGCATGTGGCCTGTCAAAAGGTGTAATGTATAATTATAATGTTGTTTATGTCATTGATTTATGAACTGTTATAAAACTTCAATTGTGACTGTGTTTTATAAAATGTTAAAATGTGTATGTATATGTGTGATATATATATATATATATATATATATATATATATATATATATGTGTATATATATATATATTTGTTTTCTGTTTTTCTTTTTAGAGTCTGGGATAGAGGATTGTATATCCTGTACCAGAAATCTTTTCAATAAATAAAGAAAACAGACATAGACAAGTTTGCACATGCTACCTAAATGCCTGTCTACATACCTACACATTACAAAATAAACGTTAATAAACTTATATCCTATAACGTGACATATAATATAAAGATGTTAGACCTAGATAATGTTAAACCTCTTCCTCTCTTTCTCTCTCTGCACCGCTTAACGAGAGGAGGGAAGTGCCAGCAGACGCTTGCAACTTTGCAAAGATCTCAGGATAACAGGATGCTCAGCAGCGGCATTTGCTTTGTCAGTGATGAATCAGGCGTCAGGTGTAAACAACAGTGTTTAATGAAACATTTGGGAGGGGGGGGGGGGGGGGGGGCACAGCCACCAGGGTCAATCAATACCTTCTCATCTGTGTCTGTGCGTCTAATTTACCGTGTGATGTATCACCGTGAACTTCCCAGAGGTTGTCAGCTGTGTGCGGAGAGCGCGGCGCTGCTGACGTCATATTTCTCGAGGATCTTATAATCTCGGCTTTTCGCTCCGTCAGTCACACTCCTCGGTGTTGATAGAGAGACGGGGAGGGGGGGGAGAAGTGGTGCTGCTCGGCACCCAACCAGGACGCTATGTGTGGAGCAGAAGCTGCATCAGATAATGCCTCCTGCTGAGAGTGCAGGCAGCACATTGGTCCATCTGTTCTCTCCTCTGAATCACTGTTCCCCAAATAGAAAGCTGCTGTCTCACCACTTTATACATCTCAATTGTCCTCCTCGCGCTTTGTGTTAGAGGTATTAAGTTTAACGGTCACACTTTCAGTGCATGGAATCATTTTCTCTCGTTAAGATGACAGTACTGCCAATTTTGGACTATGGTGATATTATTTACAGAATAGCTCCAAACACAGCCCTAAAAAAAAACTTGACACACTTTATCATTCATCGATCCGTTTTGCCACTAATGCACCCTTTCACACTCATCACTGTGACCTGTATAAACTGGTGGGCTGGCCCTCCCTTCATACCCGGCGGCTGTCATCACTTTTTCATGCTGCTCATAGCACCTATCACACGATATCAAGTAATTTTATTAAGTTTAGTACCCCCCCCCCTACTTCTTCTACCTTTGGACGCAAGGCCTTCCGCTTTGCAGCAGTACATGACTGGAACATACTACAAAATACTCTGAAACTTACGTCTCTGATCCCAATTTCCATCTTTAAGCTGAACCTTCAAAACAACATAATCGACTCCTGTTCCTGCTGATAAACATAAATCATATTTATACACACATACTTAAGCTCTTCATTTTTTCTTAATATTTTTTCTTTTTCTTTGCTGTCTACTTTTTATTTACTCGTTTGTTTTATGTGTTATGTGTATGACATGTATATGTATAGTTGTAGAGTATGTTTCTATTTATTTCTGTAGCCTCTTGGCCAGGTCATGTTTGTAAATGAGAAGTTGTTCTCAAACAGTTTACCTGGATAAATAAAGGTTTAATAATAAAAAAAAATCTACGTTTCAAGGAGAAAATGTGAAACAGGGTTCAACATCAAGGGTTGCCCCATGGCCCGGGGCAGGTAACCGTAACAACCCACTCGCCTGCTCGGGCATCATCGTATCATAAATGATGTTATAGTTCTCATCAGGGGCGATTCTAGGATCAGACCTTTAGGGGGGGCTCAGCCCCTAATGACAACGTGACACGGATACAGTGCCATGCAAAAGTGTTAACCCCTAAGCCCCCCTAAAAAGGGTCTAAAATCGCCACTGGTTGCAAAAAAAAAGATTGCTTGTTGAATGATTTATTTTATTTATTTATTTATTTTTTATTATTTTTAAAAGGGGACAATACATATTAATGAACATTTTCACAAATGTAAATATGCCAGATTATAGCCTTAGGCTAATTTCCATCTGCAGACCCCCTGGCAGGTTGGTGTTACACACAAATTAATGAATACACACAGAGACACTATATGCAGACTATATACAAAGGAACAAGGACAAGAACAGTAATCACATCATGTTAAAACAAGCAATAAACAACAAGAGTGGACAACAAGAGACATATAGAAAACAGGAAAGCATCGGCTATAGTGAACAAATCACAAACTGTCCTGATATTGCACTATTTGATTGATTTGATGTGAATGTGTCTATGGCCAATCAATAATTGAGTTGGTGCTTGACGCTTTTGATGTTTTTTTTTTTTCTTTTTGAAAAAAAATTCAAAAGTGTTGATGCTTTCAAGGTTTTTGACTTTTTTTTCAATATTATTTTTTAATTATTTTTTTCCAGCATTTGTTTTTTTGTTTGTTTTTTTTGCAGTTTTTTGACGCTTGACTTTTTAATGCTTTTTTTTTGGACGCTTTTGATGTTTTTTTTTTTTTTGTTTTTTGTATAGGGACCAGTACAAATTAACTTACTTGCCCGACCGTACAAGTAAAAATAAAACCTTCAACGTTGTTTAACCCTGTAAAATAGCATGCACTTCATGCTGTCAGCTATCTTTGAAAGTATAAGCTGTTTACCAGAAAAATGTGAAATTGGTATGTGATGATCGGTATCAGCAGGATTTAGGAAGAAACTGTGATCGTATCTGTGGTTTGTTCTCTTCTCTCCTCTTCCCGTGACTCATTTTATCAGCCCTTTCCAGTTAGTTCTCCGTCTCTGATATTCTCCTGTGTTCCTCCTCTGCCAGGGTACCATCACAGCCTCCCATCCTCTCCGTACTCCACCGGTCCTGAGGGTCAGAGGTTACCTTCATCAGGGACGATGTCATCAGAGTTCCTCAACCAGGGCGTCCCTGCAAAGATTCTGCTGTTGGTGTGCAACGCTGCAGGGACAGGCCAACAGCCTGTGAGGTACTTAGACATTGTTAGACTGTTAGACATCTTCTCTCTCTCTCTCTCTCTCTCTCTCTCTCTCTCTCTCTCTCTCTCTCTCTCTCTCTCTCTCTCTCTGCACCGCTAAACAAGAGGAGGGAAGTGCCAGCAACGCTTGCAACTTTGCATAGATCTCAGTAGGAAAGGCAGGCCTGTCAGACGTGGGGTTTCTCCTCATGTTGAAGTGCTGTGCATGCGGCTCTAATAAGAGTGATACTCAGTATATGTAGAGTTTGGAAGCAGGATTATTATAGTAAACTAAAACGGAAGAAAGCTGTGAAAATTATTTTTAGTAAACTGAAACTATATTGAAACAAAATGTATTAAAAATTAAAAATAAATGAAAACAAATCATTTTAGATTTAGTTTTTACAGAAATGGAATGGAATTTCTTCACATGGACACTAAAGTGGCGCAAAGATTTAACATTATGGCTATTTTCTAACCAGGTATTTTGTATGTACATAGCTACATACTTCTGAGACATTATACCTGGCGTTGACACAAAATTCAATTACATTTTATTTATAGTATCAAATCATAACAAGAGTTATCGCAGGACACTTTACAGATAGAGTAGGTCTAGACCACACTCTATAGACCCAACAATTTTAGTAATTCCCCCAAGAGCAAGCATTTAGTGCGACAGGAAAAACTTCCTTTTAGGGAGAAACCTGGGACAGACCCAGGCTCTTGGTAGGCGGTGGCTGACGGAGCCGGTTGGGGGTGTAATGAACAGCGGCAATAATAGTTACAATAAAGATAATGGAACTACGACTAGAAATAGTGGTTGTAGTAGTTCATGGCGTAGCAGGACACTGCAGGGCGTAGCAGGGTGTAGCAGGACACTGCAGGGCATTACAGGGTGTAGCAGGACACTGCAGGGCATTACAGGGTGTAGCAGGGCACTGCAGGGCATTACAGGGCGTAGCAGGACACTGCAGGGCATTACAGGGCGTAGCAGGACACTGCAGGGCATTACAGGGCGTAGCAGGACACTGCAGGGCATTACAGGGCGTAGCAGGACACTGCAGGGCATTACAGGGCGTAGCAGGACACTGCAGGGCATTACAGGGTGTAGCAGGACACTGCAGGGCATTACAGGGTGTAGCAGGGCACTGCAGGGCATTACAGGGCGTAGCAGGACACTGCAGGGCATTACAGGGCGTAGCAGGACACTGCAGGGCATTACAGGGCGTAGCAGAACACTGCAGGGCATTACAGGGCGTAGCAGGACACTGCAGGGCATTACAGGGCGTAGCAGGACACTGCAGGGCATTACAGGGTGTAGCAGGACACTGCAGGACACTGCAGGGCATTACAGGGCGTAGCAGGACACTGCAGGGCATTACAGGGCGTAGCAGGACACTGCAGGACACTGCAGGGCATTACAGGGTGTAGCAGGACACTGCAGGACACTGCAGGGCATTACAGGGTGTAGCAGGACACTGCAGGACACTGCAGGGCATTACAGGACACTGCAGGGCATTACAGGGCGTAGCAGGACACTGCAGGGCATTACAGGGCGTAGCAGGACACTGCAGGACACTGCAGGGCATTACAGGGCGTAGCAGGACACTGCAGGACACTGCAGGGCATTACAGGGTGTAGCAGGACACTGCAGGACACTGCAGGGCATTACAGGGTGTAGCAGGACACTGCAGGACACTGCAGGGCATTACAGGACACTGCAGGACACTGCAGGGCGTAGGCATTGTTAACTGCACATGTGTAGTGTGAGTGCCTAAATCTTGACCGGGAACACAAAAGTTCAATAAAGAAGAAAAGTCCAAGGCACTCTTTTACATTACATGTCATTTAGCTGACGCTTTTATCCTTGCTATAATTGCTATACATGTCAGAGGTCGCATGTCTCTGGAGCAACTAGGGGTTAAGTGTCTTGCTCAGGGACACATTGGTTGATGTATTGCAGTGGGAATTGAACCCGGGTCTCCCACACCAAAGGCATGTGTCACATCCACTGCGCCATCACCACCCACCCACTCTTCTTGTCTAGAGTCTTTTAACCAGACATACATTAGGCCAATGCAGTGAGACAAAGGGAGAACTTGCTTTGATGCTGGTGGTTTGGGCTGCCAATAAATATAAATATCAATATCTTCTTTTTTGTACCGTCGGTCATTTCGATTTTAGTTTGATTCACTGTTAACAGCATCTCAGCAGATGTGTACAGTAGCTCATATCTCGCCTCGCTCTGCTGGAGCATGCCAAGGTCATGTTAGCTCCCTGTTACAGAGAGGACTCGCGTCTCACTACGAGATGAGTTTCAGACCAAACGAGCGAGAAATCTGACATCTGGCAATATATATAGAGAGATCAGACATTCGTCTCCCTGGCAATCCAGGGGGGATCAATATCGGAGAGCTCGCCAACACGGTTGTGGGAAAGTCCAAATCCCATCCAAGTCTCGCTTTCTCCTTCAAACGCCTCGCCGTCGTTGATCAAACCGCCCACCCATCTCGCTCTCAGCAGATGACAGCTGGACGACTCGTCCGTGCCAGAGTCACTGACATTGGAGCCGCAGGCTTTTAGTGTCTGTCGAAAAAGCATCACAGGTACATTTCTGAAAGTCGGCTAAGTGTGAAAAGCTCTCAGTTTTTGTTGATTTATCGAAACTGTGAAACCAAAAAAAAAAAAAAAAGCAGTAGATAGGATTAAATGAAGCGTCACACGTAATGTGTGAAACCTAAATGTCTTTGCATTACAAATTACAAAAACAGATTCCCTGTGGGGATAAATACAGTATTATCTATCTATCTATCTATCTATCTATCTATCTATCTATCTATCTATCACTATCTATCAAACTATCTATCAAACTATCTATCTCTCTATCAATCTATCTATCTATCTATCTATCTATCTATCAAACTATCTATCTATTTATCTATCAAACTATCTATCAAACTATCTATCTCTCTATCAATCTATCTATCTATCTATCTATCTATCTATCTATCTATCAAACTATCTATCTATCTATCTATCAAACTATCTATCTCTCTATCAAACTATCTATCTGTCTATCTATCTATCTATCTATCTATCTATCAACTATCTCTATCTATCTATCTATCAAACTATCTGTCTATCTGTCTATCTGTATCTATTTTTGTCTGATTTCTTGATTATATGACACATTACAAGACTAAACAAAACAATATCTAATAAAATATTGACAATAAGAGTGTACTTTTTCTACCACTCTATCTATCTATCTAGCTATCTATCTATCTATCTATCTATCTATCTATATATCTATCTATCTATCTATAAAGTTCAACAAACTATTTGATTTCACAATTTTGATTTATTCTGGTACATCTGATTCTCAAGTCTGTGGAGGCAGGTGAAAAATAAATATAGATCCCTGCGTGTTCACAAGTAGATAACAGATATTGGCGCATGATCGGAAAATTAAAAACAAAATGTATTCACTGCATTGATTTTACGGTTGAGTGGGGAGTTGAGACATCCGCTGTGGGAATGAGGAGCTAGCGAGTTGCTACTGCAAATGTTAAAGGCCTTTCAATTCAGCCCCCTGAGTCTGTTTGCCACAAAACCATGCGGCAAAAGAATGGAATTGTTTTGCCTCTCGCTCCATCGCAGCTTCTAATTGAGTTAATTGTACTTTGAAGTCATTTTCCCACCCGTTTTGTTGTGAATACTGTCTCATGCCGTGTCGTGGTCGCTGCTCTGCTACCCTTCAGCCGCCACAGAATGTTAATGGTTACCATCCTGAACCCTAATCCAACCGCGCTCTCACAATTACTCTGAGGATCTCTCCGAGGTGGTATCCATGTACGATCAGAATCAGAATCAGGGTTTATTGCCACAGTAAGTTACACTTACGTGGAATTTGCCTTGGTGCATACATAGTCAAGTCAATTTATTTATAGAGCACATTTAAAACCAACCTAGGCTGAACAAAGTGCTGTACAAAGTTATATTATGTTATAAAACCAAAGGAAGACCATAGAAATATAGACACAATGAACATACAAACAACACACTTCTATACAAATGTCCCTAAACTAAATCATACGACAAAGAATAAAAATGTGTTTTAAGACGAGACTTAAATCTCGGCAGTAGAGGAGGATCTAGTATGAATGGGAAGTCTGTTCCAGAGTCTCGGGGCCACGACGGAGAAGGCACGATCCCCCTTTTGTTTTCATCCGAGACTGGAAGGAACTGATTAGACCATCTTAGGTTCCTGGAGGAGTGATGTAGGGTAAGGAGATCAGCAATGTATAAAGGGACCAATCCATGTAATGCCTCAAAAACAAGTAACATTACCTTAAAATCAATTCTATATTTGACTGGTAACCAGTGAAGAGAAGCCAATATCGGGGAGATCATAAACAAAAAAACATATTGAACATTAATAAAAGTGTTTCCACCAGTGAATTGCAAGCCTGGTGGCCTAAGTTCCCGCCCACCGGGCCTAAGCCACCGGGGTGGGGGGACCAAGGGGCCAGGCTTCTCTCCTCAGAGTGAAGCCTCCTATGGCGCCATTTTGATGCTAATAAGCCATCACCCCCCGTTAGCATCCCATTGACTGCCATTCATTTTGGCGTCACTTTGACAGCCAATAACTTTACATCTGAAGCGTTTCAATACTTCATTTGTCCGTTGTTTATTTCTAAAGAAACACGACAATGTATAAAAGGCTCCGTTACCTTGTACCTCACGTTATGGCTCCGTAGCAGACGTTTTTGTAAAAATAGGCTAACGGTTGGGTCATAACCACGAGACTTACTGTCTCATAGTAGAGGAATTACCGTACAGTACAGGAGAAGCTCGCAGGCAGTTTCGACGTACATTAGCTGTTTAGTTTAATTACTAATGTTAACTAGCATTTTAGTTAGCAATAATTAGCCTGTGCCTATGTTATCTCCTTACATATACCTACGCTCTCCGTCTCTGATAGATTGGGAATGATTGAGATTTCTTTTGCGCAGCTACCAGAAGACTTACAACGTTCAGACACGTTGCTCACGTCACATCGGCGGCGGGAAGCTCAGTTTGCAGCTGCGCAGTAACGCTCAGTAACACTTTCCCATCACCGGAAAAGTGCTGGTAAGAGGCTTCACTTGTCTCCGTCAAAAACAGCGGGATCGCTGTGTCCATTTTATATACTGTCTATGGGGGAGACGCCCCGTAACCCCGTGCCCCCCTTCTAGCCCGCCCCCGGCTTCTTTGTGTTTTCAACCACGCCTTCACCTGTTGCAGCGGTCCTCTCTGTTGTCCCTTCTCATCACTCGAGCTCCTGCGCACGACGACACCATTTAGTAAACATAGTCACACTGAGAGATCCAGAGAGAGTTGTGTGACGCTGATAGTCTTAATTAGCTTTGACTCATTTAACTCATTTGGCGACGGCTTGAATGTAACGTTCATTAATATCAAAAAGTTATGCACTAAAGCTTTAAGAATCTAAAAAAAATTAGTGCCCTTGCAGATGCAACAAAGCTCACTTTTCATTCATTACCCTTTTATTCCTTCTGATTAATCTAAAGTTTATTAGCATCCCGTCGTGGTTCACTGTGTACGTGCCCGTGTCTTTGTAAGTCTCTTTATGCACATGCATGCTCACATAGTCTCATAGTAATAAACCTCGAGCACACAATGGAGGGCTGCTTCAATTAATTGGGTATTATGGTGAATGTGTCATGTCCCTCTTCTCCTCATCATCTACTTTTACTCCTTATTATCTTTCTCCGTTCTTCCATAGATATGGCGCAATGAGAATTCTGCTTCAATGCTGATAATGTTAATAAATAATTCTTTACGTTACAATAGGATACTTGCGAGCCGCCCAGGGCTGATGTGGAGGGGCGTTCTGAGCTGTCATTTTAAACTTTTTTTTTTTTCCATTCCTGTTCAAGGTTTGGACCTCCGTTCCTAATGAGGGAGGACCGGTCTATTTCCTGGGACCAGCTGCAGCAGAGCATCCTCAGCAAGCTGTATTACCTGATGATCAATGGAGCCCAGGCACAGGTACTGGACGGCTGCTTATAATAAAGTCATCATTGATCCATGTGAGGAAATTCATCTTTTTCCTTGACTGGACTTTTATGAAAACACAGTGCCAGGAGCGGGTAGGCATTCACTGAATCACATACTCAAATTGATTAAAAAAACACATTTTAGGGCTGCTCGATTATGGAAAAAAATCATAATTGCAATTATTTGGGTCAGTATTGAAATCACGATTATGAAACACGATATAACTCATTGTCTTGTGGAAATATGTTGCATTTATGGAACTTAAAAAAGAGTGAAAACACCTTGAACTGTGAAGTTTCCCTTAATACTTTTCCCATTGAACTTTTTTTAAATTACCTTCAGAACACAAGACAACATAAGTTTACTTGCAGAACGTAATGTGCAAAATAAGCGCTTTTCTCGATTACATTGTTTTTGTGATCGTTGGAAGCCGAAATCGCGATCAAAATTGGATTTATTGCACAGCTTTAGCACATTTCAAAGGATCTACATAGGGCTGTTCTCGATTTAAGAAATTCGTAGTTGACTAACACTTGATTAGTTGATTTAATCGACAGATCTGTAAAACTGAGTTTCTCCACAGAATCGTGCAGGCACCACTTTAAATCCTGTGTTTACCAGAGATGTGCTCATAAGTTTCTTTGAAATAAGTCTTTCAGCATGAAACAGTTATTGACTAATCGACTGAAGAAATCTTAGTCTACTAACCAACCAACCAAGACCAAAACCAGGAAGTTGAAGCAATGGCATGCAGCCATTAAGTCAGCTAGGAGGACAAAAGTATGATTTTTTTGTCTTTACTCGAACTTAGACATCTACTGAGTGTGGGAATTCATTATTTATGATTATTATTTATTCTATTTTTTATTTACTGCAGCACAACCAGAAAACCTCTGGACCAAAGTTTTATTGCAGCCCTGCTTGTAAAAGGAATATTTAATAGCTGTGTCGCGTGGGCGGGCTTGTTTTGAGCACCGGCTGGAGGAGGAGAGCGGACATGGTTCCTTCCTGCACCTGTTCCAATCCTGTGTTTATTGGCTCGGGACAGAGAAAAGCATGCCCACACAATGGCTCTGTGCGGTACAGGTGGGAGAGCTTAAAGTGCCAGCTGGAGGCAGAAAGGAATTGGTTTCCTCTTGCTGCTCACCAACTGGATTGGGACACTCGCTCACTGACTCACAGAGCATCACTTACTGTACAGTCTAAAGCCTGGTTCACACGGCAGGATAATTAGGCCGATTTTAGCCCCGATTCACCCCTTCCGACAATCTTAAGGATGCTCCGATTATCGTAAAATAATCTGATCAGATATTTCACTCACTAACCCCCCCAACCCCCACCCCCAAATCCTTCTTGTCGGTTATTGGCTGGAACGCTGTTTGTTATGTTTGGTGGTGCAGGTTGACGCAGTTTGTTTTTGTTGGCATTTGTGGAGCCTGGGCTGTCTACAGAGACGGCGTTTTTTACAGTGTGTTCAGGAGACAGGCAGCTAGCAGATAGTGAGGAGATGTTTTTTACAGTGTGTTCAGGGGACAGGCAGCTAGCAGATAGTGAGGAGATGTTTTTTACTGTGTGTTCAGGGGACAGGCAGCTAGCAGATAGTGAGGAGATGTTTTTTACAGTGTGTTCAGGAGACAGGCAGCTAGCAGATAGTGAGGAGATGTTTTTTGTATGTGACAAAAGATGTTGTAGCCTTAAAAAAGGCATGACATCACTTAGAGCACCTTTAAAAAATATTCCTACCTTAATAGAAACTGTGCAAAACCACAAATGTGTTCTCTTATCAAATGTGCAAAAGAAATAATGTTATCTTTAATGACAAAAATTCAACAAATCCCACATCAAAATAACTAAATAAATAGAAAAATAAAATCTCTTCAAATAAATAAACTAAGAAGACGTAGAGAAGTCAAACAGATGAAATATACAGTATCTACGCCCTAGGCCATTTGAAAATTGCATTGCGATGCATTTTTTAAAACCTTAACGCTGTGTTATCTTTACAAATTTATATAGATTTTTAACCGAGTCACGATGCATCATTACATCTCGAGTCTGAAGGTGAGTCGTTCGGGCTTCCATGCCTACTGTAGCTACAAAGAAGCACGTTCGGGTGGCTTGTTTACCTTGCCGTCGCTGGTGTGACTGTAAAACTATTCAAACATGAGCCATACTGTAATGATAGAAATGCACACAGCACAGCTTGCCAGGACGCACCCTTGCTGTATGTCACTGTCAAATCAGTTATTTACTTCACTCAGGCCAAAGGGTCCATTTTCTTGCTTGTTTCTGCTCACTCGCTTGCTTGTACTTGCCTGTCCTTCAGCTTGTGTTTGTGTGCAGCAGCATGCTGTTCGTCATGCAGCCAAACAGATTTCCTATCAGTGTCTCTGCAGACACACATCTGCAGTAAAGAGACTTATAGACCACGGGTTGTACACAAGGACAATGTTGACCAGCTTGCTGCATAATAGGCAGTGCTCTTTAAGGAAGTGCCAGAACAGAGAGGAAGAGAAGAGTCAGGTGCAGCGTCTTCAGTAACTCTCTCGGAGATCTGTAGTCTCCTTTGTGCCCCACGCTGTCAGCCATTTAATTAAAAGCGGGCTCGTACAGTATAATTTGCCGGAGCCTACCTCTGCCAAGAAAGGAGCAGCAGATGTTTGCTCTAAATCTTTCATCTCAACAGAATCCGTAGTTTTGCAATGAATTACACTCGCAAGTGGATGTTTCCGCTTCTGTCTAATTTTAGCAAAGATGCAATACAGAAACAAGAAAACATGGCCTCTCTGACAGCCATTTGTCCTGCCGCAGACATCGCTTGACATCTTGGCTGGCTCGATGTTCACCATAGCACACCGAGCGATATAATACGCTACAGCACACTGATGGCTGCACATTCAGCGACAGGCACTCATTGTACCAGTCAGACAGCTGGAACACCTTCTCCAAACTTGTGGTGCAAACTCTAAAGGGACACTAACTAAACTTTTTTGGATTTGTTAGGAGATTTAGTCAGAGCGATGTGGAGCACAATAATCCATTGTAGTAAATGATGCACAGCCCTGATTGTTACTTACACTAACAAAGGTAAATCCCTCCACACACACACACACACACACACACACACACACACACACACACACACACACACACACACTGCTCAGACTCGCAGCATTCTGTAATGAAACACTGCACTTTGCATGCGTTGTAATTGGAGATCTTATGCTTTGGCATAAACAGTGCCAAAAACATTCCTCACTGAACACAAATAGTGATTAACCTTGGACGAAAGCAAGACCAAGGATTTTCTCGCAAACATTACAGACTTTTGAGTCTCCACCGGTGTCCGCCCGCATGCACTCCTCTTGGATGCTGAGATCATTTAAACAGGTTTCCCCCTCCTCTTCTCAGCAGTCACGCTGACAGGGGTGACGTTGCTCAGAGCCCGACCAGATCTCGCTTTCTTTGTGTTGGCATTTTAAACTCCGGTGGATTTGTGAGGACTCTGGTTAACTGCTCCTCAGATCTCTGCAGGGTAAATCCAGACAGCTAGCTAGACTATCTGTCCAATCTGAGTTTTCTGTTGTACGACTAAAACAACTTTTGAACATACACATGTTCCACCAAAACAAGTTCCCTTTCCCGAGACCATTTGTCAGCAGCTCCGTGCGAAGCTTAGCCCCACCCAAGACGATTATGATTGGTTTAAAGAAATGCCAGTAAACCAGAGCACGTTTTTCTCCCATCCCAGAATGTTATGTGGACTAGCCAGACCCTCCTCCGCAGCACTGTGGAGGAAGGTCTGGCAAAGCAAGTCTAGCACACGGTCAATTTAATATCTAATGCGTGGCCTGGAGAATCCTCTTGTTGAAAAAGTCAGTAGCTTTGCAAATGCAAGACTTGTGGAAGGTGTGGACATCAGGCGTTTCCCCCTGTTGTATTACAAGCCTGGTGGCGAGCCTAAGTTTCCACTGGGAATTTTTTTGTTATGTATTTAAAAAAAGACATTTTTCAAACTGCAGCTACATTGGAGCAGCTCGGTTGGAAACGTAGACGTGGCCATATTTTCAAATCTCCAGTTAGCTTTTAGCACGGACTTAATGTAGAGCCCTCTGGAATCTGTCTTATAGCTTTTTGAAATTCTCAATTTTGCGATTCCGTCCATGATTCTGTTATCACAGAAACTATTGGGCTCTACGTTAATGCTGCCGTCAGTCTGGGACTGGCCCCAGCCGCACGCCCTCGTCAGGGAAAAAAAGACACAACAAACAACTTTTCTGGGGGAAACTCTGGCCATGTTTGTGTCACGCTTTAAAGGAATTTATTTGAAAGGTTTTTTTTTATAGTCATGCTCTGACCCTTGCTCTGGATGGAGGGAAGGCAGGTAGATAGATAGAGAGGACAGATGTATACGGTCCAGCAGAATTTGTTTCTCCTCCGATTTACTTGTTCAGCACTTGTTGGTCTTTGTGGTGTTTGTCCCGCCCCTCCTCTGCTGTGAATGGACAGCTCGGCTGGGTAAAAAGTGACAGTAACGAGCGCAGCGTTTTTACCCAAAGTTTAACATTCTTCAACTCTCTGCGCTCAGCGCCTCATCATCGCGCTGCTGGTGTTTTTAGTGAATATTCATTCATTCATCATGTGAATATTCAATTCCATTTATTTTTTTTCAGATTTTATTTATAGTGTCAAATCATAACAGAAGTTATCTCAGGACATTTTACAGATTAAGTAACAGAGTAGGTCTAGACCACACTGTAATTTACAGACACCCAACAATTCCCTCCAAGAGCAAGCATTTGGTGCGACAGCAGCGAGGAAAAACTTCCTTTAACAGGCAGGACCTGGCTCTTGGTGCCTCGACCGGCTAGGGGAGAGAGAGAGAGAGAGAGAGAGAGAGAGAGAGAGAGAGAGAGAGAGAGAGAGAGAGAGAGAGAGAGAGAGAGAGAGAGAGAGAGAGAGAGAGAGAGAGAGAGAGAGAGAGAGAGAGAGAGAGAGAGAGAGACTCAGACTCAGGAAAAACGCTTTGATAGACACACCGCTACCAGGTAGAGTGTGGACGATTTAGTTAAAGTGCTCATATTATGCTTTTTGGCTTTTTCCCTTTCCTTTATCACGTTATATATATTTTTTGTGCACGTTATAGGTTTACAAAGTGAAAAAGCCCAAAGTCCCCCCCCCCAAAGGAACTTACCATCTCCACCAGAAAACACTGTTCACCAACTGCTCCAAACAGCTCTGTTGTAGTCCAGCCTTTACTTCAGAGACAAACGTGGTCACTTTGGAACACACGTTATAATGCTCGCCTAGCTGCTAGCATGGCACGCCCTCATACTCTGCTTCTGACTGGCTAGTAGTCCTTACCTAGGTACTGTCAGGACACGCCCTCATACTCTGCTTCTGACTGGCTAGTAGTCCTTACCTAGGTACTGTCAGGACACGCCCTCATACTCTGCTTCTGACTGGCTAGTAGTCCTTACCTAGGTACTGTCAGGACACGCCCTCATACTCTGCTTCTGACTGGCTAGTAGTCCTTACCTAGCTACTGTCAGGACACGCCCTCATACTCTGCTTCTGACTGGCTAGTAGTCCTTACCTAGGTACTGTCAGGACACGCCCTCATACTCTGCTTCTGACTGGCTAGTAGTCCTTACCTAGGTACTGTCAGGACACGCCCTCATACTCTGCTTCTGACTGGCTAGTAGTCCTTACCTAGGTACTGTCAGGGCACGCCCTCATACTCTGCTTCTGACTGGCTAGTAGTCCTTACCTAGGTACTGTCAGGGCACGCCCTCATACTCTGCTTCTGACTGGCTAGTAGTCCTTACCTAGGTGCTGTCAGGACACGCCCTCATGCTCTGCTTCTGACTGGCTAGTAGTCCTTACCTAGGTACTGTCAGGACACGCCCTCATACTCTGCTTCTGACTGGCTAGTAGTCCTTACCTAGGTACTGTCAGGACACGCCCTCATACTCTGCTTCTGACTGGCTAGTAGTCCTTACCTAGCTACTGCAGCATGTTCGACTGCCAACAAAGATGGAACAGAAGTGAGATGTCTCACTCTGTAGCTAAAACAGAGAGCTCAACACACAGGGTGAAAAGAGGAGCTGCAGCAATGTGCAGTACAACAAAAATATGGTGTTTTTTTTGGAAAATTAAACCATGTAAACCTATTCTGATATAACCTCTAAATACGATTATGAACCTGAAAATGAGCATAATATGAGCACTTTAATATGCAGATGCCCCCCCATTAACCAGCTGATTTGTTAAATGGTAGGTAGAATTTCAGTCGACCAAGATTTTCTTTGGTTGAATACAGCCGTAGTGGAAATGTATGTGTCATGTTTTAAAGGATTATTTCTCTGGTTTTTGAAACAATATTTAGGGGGGAAAGAAATGTTGGTCTAGGACTCTTTGGGTGGTCTTCACATGTACATACAAGCCTGTTGCTGGAACTCACAGTGAGCCTGTGTCTGAAGTCTTTAATGAAAAGAAAACTTGTTTTGGGTTTACCCTTGTCATCTAGCATTCCAGTTGTTGTTTTTCCATACAGCAGATTGAAAATGAAACACGGTAGAAGAGATGATGAATTCTCTGGAAAAGCAACACACGACACTGAAGCACTACAGGGAGGTTTGGTGCCTGCAGCGTTCATAAACACATGATGCTGAAACGCTGAAGAGATGATAATGTAGTGTTAGTTACATGGCTCTGCATGTGTGCTCAGAGTGAGAGTTATGCTTCTACTATATTAAGTAGTTCTTTACAGAGCCCCTAAAAGGACATGGGGAATTTAGTTTTTTTGGCACACTCGAGAAACTTTCCGGTGCGTACAAGATACTTTCTGGTGCGCACAGGATACTTTCTTTCACACACAAGATACTTTCTGATGCGCGCAAGATACTTTCTGATGCGCACAAGATACTTTCTTTCACACACAAGATACTTCCTGATGCGCGCAAGATACTTTCTTGTGCGCACAGGATACTTTCTTTCACACACAAGATACTTTCTGATGTGCACAAGATACTTTCTGATGTGCACAAGATACTTTCTTGTGCACACAAGATACTTTCTGATGCGCACAAGATACTTTCTTGTGCACACAGGATACTTTCTTTCGTCCACAATATACTTTCTGATGTGCACGAAATACTTTCTGGTGCGCAGGAAATACTTTTCTCGTGAGCACGTGAAAGTATCTCATACTCACTAGAACCCAATCTAAGGCTTGCAAAATTATGCTAACAAAGTACTGCTAACATTATGTGGCTAATGTTAATATTTCACATTCACAGCATAAAATCAGTTAACTTATCATTACGTTTGTCGATGACATTATCAGGTACATTTTGTTGTGTTTTCAGGAAGATACGTACCTCCTCCTCTGCAGCCAATCTGACTGCTACTCAGATTGGTTTCTCGTGCACACCAGTTGGTTTCTCGTGCACACGAGGAAAAAACTAATTCCCCATGTCTCTTTAGGGGCTCCTTAGTTCTTGCTATGTCCTGCTGTAGTATTTCAGCAGCTGACTGGCACATGTGATACTGATACTTACCGCATATTGCATATGTGAGGCAATAATTCAGAAGTCGTGTACAACTTCCCCCTAAGGGTTATGCATTCCTGTGGGTTCATGTGCTCAGCATGTCAATATTTTGAAGGAATGAGCTGTCTTCTTCGGTGCGCTCCTGTCATCACAAAGATCCTGCTGGATCGAGCTTTCCTCGCAGGACTCGGAGTGGGTGTTTGTGTTCAAGCTCAGCCAGCAGCTACACACTAGATATCGCTGGAACAAAAGAAAATCAATTTCATTTTTTGCAAAGCGCTCCTTCACTCCTGAAGCACCTCCAATCTAAGCAGATCTCAGAGTAATATAAGCAGGCTTCAACGGAGGACAAAAATAAATTTGTTCTTCCATTTTTATTCCCAACTTGGCTTTCCAGTCCACTCCGATTATCTACGGGTTTATGAATATTTTCTTCTTCTGTTAAATAATACTTTGAATGCAAACAAAACTCAAACGCTGTGCTTTATGTAGCTGAACTGCTGTGAGCTGTCAGGTGCAGGTCTTGGCCTAAATTTCACGATGGCCTACCTTGTTCTCCTCTGTCTGTGTGTTGCTTTAGCCTGTTCGCAGCAAACTTATTAAATAAAGTTAGCCCTGAGAGAGTAAAAATGTGCCAGTGTTTCTATAAACCCACTCCAAATTCAGCATGTTTTATATAGTTCTGAACAGCTGTCCAAGAGCTGATTGAGTACGAGTGGACAGCAACAAATACCTGTCACTAAGATGTCAACACAGGAAATATTAGTCAAGTGTTGGCTGTAAACACTGATTTTCTTACCAATAACATGTCCCATTAAACCAAGCGACGCTTTCGGTGATTGGCTGCAAGTAAAATCATACAAATTCTAAAAAAATTCTATATCAGGATACAAAAAGGATCAAAGGCAGGTTTAATTTGACTGGAGAAATGTTGATACTACTCAGTACTGGGTTATTGCAGTCAGTACCTTAAAGTAGTGTTTCTCAAATGGGGGGTGTGTGTGTGCCCCTAGGGGTACTTTGGAGTATTGCAGGGCTACGTAATAAAAAATAAATAAAAAATGTTTTCAAAAATATCATTCATGCATAATTCCTAAAATAATTACTGTAGTAATGGACACATTTTGTGATTCTAACTGTTTTAAATGTACCACTTAAGTGTTTTTTCAGTTACAGTATTGACAGACACTGATGGCACAGTGTATGCTGTAATGCTGTATTGTGCCTCTTTTTATATATATATATATTTTTTTTTACTACCGAAAATGTTTCGTGGTGGTCAGGGGGTACTTGGATGAAATATTTCAGGGGGAGTTGTTGTTGTTGTTAAGGTCTGCTCCGAGATCACTGGAGTCCAGCAGAAAGTCCTCAGCTCTCTGTGGGAGGAACGAGATGTTCAGAAAGCTGAGAAAATATTATCTCGACCTGACCGTGCACTTTTTTGTGAATTTTCAGTTATGCCGTCAAGTCGGCGCTATTATGTTCCTACACGGAAAACTAATCGATATGCGAATTCTTTCATTCCTTCAGCCATTAAACTACTGAACACAGTCTATGCTCTTGTTGTCACTAGTCATGTTTCCCTCAACGGATTTTTATGCACATTTTGAAGTATCGCATTAGAAAATGTTGATGGAAACGTCAAAATTCAAGAAAAAAAAAGGTTTTTGCCTTTTTGGAAAAAGAGTTAATGCGCAAAATGGGAGATGGAAACAGCTTTGCTGAATAAGTTGTGACGTGCGAACATGTAACTCCCATGGCTACAGTCCCGGTGTCGTGCCATGGTACTTACCCCCGCCAGGATTCGTATCCCCTGACCGCGGGAGCACACAAAAGTTACATAGGGGATACACAAAATAGCAGGCTGTTTTCACCTGATATTTTGTGTATCCCCCATGTAACCTTTGTTATGAAATAGCAGACATGCGGTCAGGGGATACGAATCCTGGCGAGGGTAAGTACCTTGGCACGACACCTGTATCCATCGGATGGGGGAAGGATCGGGATACGGGTCCCATCCAGTGCGTCGCACACTTGTGGCACAAGGTGCGTAGTGGAGTTGCGGTGCGCTATAGCCTGTGCCTCAGCCACGTCGGGTAAATTGACGAATTGGTTCAACAGCTTGAATCGTACGGCCCTGCACACCGCGTACACACAGCGTACACACAGCGGTGAACGGTTGTCTCGCTGCCACAACCCTGGATTCTGCACAGGTGGCCAACTTGTACAGTGCTACCTCTCTCCATTCAGCCAAAGAACTTTGCTTCTAAACTCTTTAATTTAGCAAGACGCTTTGCAATCTCCAACCAATGCGTAACGTCAACTTGTGACGACACTACACTTTGCGTAGTGTAGTTTATTCGCTCTAAACCAGTACGTGGAAACGCTTCTAATTCGCATTTTCTTTTTTTTCTTCTTTTTTTGCAACATTTTAAAAGTTTGCTTAAAATTTGCTTAACAATTAGATGGAAACATGACTGCTGGCGTATTGATGTGGATGCTGATTGTTGTTGTTACTATTGTACTTATTTATGACATGGATGGGATAGACTGTAAAAATGAATTGCCCCTTGGGGATTGATAAAGTTTTGTCTGTCTGTCTGTGAAAGGGGGTACATCATTTAAAAAAAGGTTTGAGAACCACTGCCTTAAAGGTATTGAGTATCAATATCCAGCCCTACTCCCGTTGATCGTAGGAGGAAATAAATGTGAGAAAGACCTTCTCCCGATCATCTGATGCCAGTAGTTAAATGTTTGACCTACTCGTCCCTTTCCGACACACTTGTCTCATGTTATAGATGTGTGATGTAATTGTCTGTTCTAAGTAGTTCAATGTTTGAAATCATTCTTTGCTGCAGAAAGCCAACCACTCAACGGGTTTAGTCTTTTGATAATTAGATGAGGCCTAAAGTGCTCTAGGACCTGCCAGGTTGCATCATGGGAAGACGGAGGTTGTTGTACCTTTTTGCAATGGTGAAATAATTGCTGAACCTAAAGCCTGAAAGATGCTTTTGTCTGTACAAAAAAACAACTTGATTTGCTGTCTGGAAAACTGCACATTCTCTGCTTTGATCAAAAGAAAGTAGTGGAAAGTAGTCGGGCTTCTTTTGCACACACATATTGGATTCATAAAACTATTTCAGCTCACATTTTTATGGTCTCCAAACTAAGTCATTTTGACTTATCGCAGCAAAGTCATGAGAAATGTTGCCCCTGCTTCTTCAAAAGCCTGAGCTATGTGTTCTCATTTTGCTGTCATGATGGGGTGGCTGTGGCTTAGAGGCAGAGTGGATGCCTCTCATCCACAACGCTGGCGGATCAACATGTCAAACTGTCCCTGAGCAAGACGCTGAACCCCCAATTGCTCCCCGGCCGCTGTATGTATAGCTGTCCACTGCTCCTACTACTTAGGATGGGTTAAATGCAGTAATAGAAGTTGACTACATTGTACTGTGTGTATGTGACGATTGAGAATAAGGTTAGAAAATGAAACTATAGAAAAAAAATAGAAGTACCGTTTGTCGCAGTGATATATGTACCTCTTTTTTCTCTTTTATTTTGTATATTCCCGTTGACATGTAGTCGTGCAAAATAGGATTTTCTTCTAAGTTTACTACTACAATAGACTAGACTAGGTGGAGGACTTGTCGGAGCGTGTAAACACAGCGTCCCTCTTTCAGTCCTTCATCAGCTTCTTGAAACGGTCGGCGTAGCGATGTGTGCGCATATCCAAAAACCTGTTGATATCCAAGTCTGTGATAATGTTGAAAAGTAGCTGTGTTTCTCCTTCTTATCTGACCTCAGCTGACCGTAAGCAGTAAACGGACAAGAGGCCGTAAGCCTGCGGTAAAAACCCCGATTGAGACGGATACTCTGAATGCGCTGTATACGTGTCCAAAGAATGCCTCTAAAACCCGAATAATACGACAATATCCCACGTGTCTTAATCGGAAAATGCTATATTCGGAAGAAGACCTTTTTCGGAATATCTAACCGGAATATGTTGTTTACATGACCTGTATCAAATTCAGAATATTGGTGTGCATGTAAACTTAGTCACTGTTGTCGGCCTGGCTGGGGTTAAACCTTTTGTGAAACATGAACAAACACAAACAACGAATGCCATAGAACTTTATTTTATCATCCAGTTTGACAGTCAGTCACAACGGAAAAAGAACGCAAGTAAACTTCTTTAACGTAGATTTTCTTCGGGTCTAAATTATCGGATCTGTGCATAAACTCCGGTACTTAGCGCCTTAAATGCTGGTACCGGTATCGGAGGCTTTACTGATATCGGTATTGGAACATCTCTAATTTCCGGGGGAGGGGGGGGGGGGTCTTATATTAAGGGCAAATATGGTAATTAAAACGTGTAGTATTTTAGGAGAGGACATGTGGGAGATGTAAAGTCCTGAAAGTTAATAATGTTGTTATGACAAGCAGAAATATACCCTGATGCCGTGCCCGTGGCTTTACCGTGTTTTTTTTGTCGTGTCTCTCTTCCAGAATACCAGAGTGCTGTTCAACATCCGTGTGGTGGGAGGATCAGCGTTCTACAGCTACCTGTCTCCTCAGGATGGGCGGCCGCTCTACCACCCCGCCGTCGACAGGTGAGGGGGTCGGAAATGCATAAAAACATCGAGTTATGTCTGCTGGATGGAGGACTGATCGCAGACACGCTCGCACTCAGCTGATCCGCATGAGCTGACTCTTTCAGAATGGTCCTGCTGTTCTGGATCTGTTGATTGATTGTTCTAACTTGAACGTTTAATGACCATTCACGTGGAGCTGCAACGATTAGTCGACTAATCGATTAGTCAGTCGCCCGAAAAATAATCACCAACTATTGTCGGTTAATTGATTGATCGTTAAAATTAATTTTCGTGGGGAAAAAATGGCAGAAAGTGCTGTTTTTTTTGCCTCTTCAATGTGGAGATGTCCTGCTCTTTTCTGTTTTGTTTTTTTTATATTATATTAATCTGAATATCTTTAGGTTTTGGAAAAAACAAGACATTTAAAGATATCACCTTGTACTTTAAGGATCTAGGATGGGAGAGACATTTTTCACTATTTTCTGACATTTTATAGACCGAACAATGAATCGATGAATGGAGAAAATAATCGGCAGATTAATCGATGGGTACTTGCAGCACCACATTCACGCAATAAAGGGTCCTGGCTGTGGCTGACGGGATCATTTCTGGAAACATTTCTAGATTTTCAACACATGAATGTATATCCTCCATGTTTTACCAGGCGAAATGTATTCCTGCAGGTGCAAAACACTGTTAACACGCAGCTCAGAGTGAGTGTTATCATTGGAGCTGACTGGCTGCCTGGACACTTCATTCTTCTTTTATTAGATTATCTAAATGTGTTCTATTCATGTATAACTGGTATTATGGTCCAAACATTTCAGCGCTGTAATGATCCAATGTTCCCACAGGCTCTTTCAAATTTGATCTAATGTAATCAATTTTAATGCAATTTAAATCTAATCTCTCTAATCTAATGAAGGTTTTTCCTGAGAGAGAGGCTACAACTACAGGCAGGCAGCCAGTTACTGAAGACATTTTGACAGAAAAACATGTGGCACACGCCAATATGACTCTTAAAGTTGTTATGTCCAATGTTTTATCTTCTTTTCATGTAGTTCATTAGGCCTGATTTTACCGCATTGACTGAAATGTGCAGACATGTTATCCCTTTTTCACAAATGCGCGTCTGATGGCTTCCACTTGCAGAAGTGAATTGCTGTTTCAAAAGGAGCCTTTTTTGGCAAGGTCTTGAAAGGACTTCCAGTTGTGTCGCTGCTACAGTACGAACTGTTTATTCATTCGTTGAATGGTGCAGATGGGGGCAAATGCTTTTGAAATCCTTTGAAAGGCAAATGTGCGGCAAACTGTATCCTAGAAACTAATGTAATGATAGTGTTTGAACTCTAATCATTCAGAAATGTGCTCTCTCCTCAAGTCAACCCACATCAAACAGTTAGAGAATGTACCAGTGCAAGTGTTTTAGTCTACTTTGCTCACTCCTATCAGCCTCTGTCTGTGTCTGTGTCTGTGTGTCATTATGGTGTGTCTTATGTTGACATAATCTGTAGTATGTACTTACGGTTTGCTTATTTTAAACCGTGCTGACAGAAGGGTGGCTCTGTGGATGGAAATGTGTGTTGGTCGGTCCGCCACTTTGGTCCACACTGAAGTACATCTCAGCCGTTTTTGGATAGATTGACATGAAATCTTGTGCAGCCATTCATGTTCCCCAGCGGGTGATTCCCGGCAACGTTGGTGATTCCCTGCCTCTTCCTCTAGTGCCACCATGAGGGTTGACGTTTGTGATCTTTAGTGAAATCTCTCAAAAACTGTTGCCGTGACAGTGATTGCGGACGTTCGTTCGTTCATAGCCTGACATCGCCACACCAAATCGCAGATGCTTGACCTTTGAAGTAGGGGTGCACGATATATCGATTCAATGTCGTTATCGCGATACCACGTTGCACAATATTATATCGAAAGTGACGCGATAAGTATGCAATATTTTGTATATTTTGTGGAGCGATGTGTCCCGTCCGTTGGCTGTGTGGCTTAGTTGTGCCCGCTTGAGACGCTATAATGATCATGTTCCATTGGCCAGTTACCGTGCCACTTGCACATGCTAGTGCACGTCAGTGCACAGGTCCACTACGTGACCAACCCTATGTAGCGTACCACGTGATGCGTGTGCATATTTCGACAGAGTGACAGTGTAAGTGAAGTAACAGATAGAGACGACAAAACAGAACGAATCAGAGAAGCGAAAGAAAAGAAAGGACCCAAAGAGAGAGCGAAGGGAGTCAGTGGAGCGAAAGAAAGAACACAAAAGTAAGAATCCAATCCAACTTTATTTATATAGCACATTTTAACAAACACAAGGTTTCCAAAGTGCTTCACAAAAAGAACCATCAACCTGCCCGTACACAAACAAACATACATACAAAGGGGGGTAGACAGGGCTGGAAGATGCAACAAGTAAGAATAATACAGCATAACATGAGGAAAGGGGAGGAGAAAAAAGGCAACTCCCAGACTATGATCCTGTGAAGAGGACAGTGTGGGAACAGGAAAAAACACCTCGGCAACAAGCACATAATCACAACACGAGTCGACAACATGACTTGCAACAGGGGAGGGGAATGGGGGGGGGTGGAGGTAACCCAGCACAGGCAAGCAGCCACCCGGTCCTGCAGCCGACAAATGGCGCTGGTCACAGACCCGCTTGTCAGACTGGGGGGTAAAAAGCGGCGAAGGCGTGGGACGGGGGTTTTGGGGGTAGGGGGGCCTGGAGAGAATCGCTTTGCCTGGCATCCCAATCTTGGTGCCTCGGTCCGCGGGATGTCATAGCGTTAACACAGCAGATTGCCATGGAGACAACCTTGAATAGGTCCCAAGCAGAGTCAGAAAGGAGGAAAGGAGTGTAATGCCTCCTCGGTAACTTGGAAATACTTTGGCTTTAAGCCAACAGATGTTGCACAGGCTAATGCACTATGCAAAACGTATTGAACGGTGGTAAACCACACAAGAGGCAATGCAAATAACCTATTTTTCGCATTCTTAAAAACCAATTGAAATTAATATTGATATTGCAATATTCATAATCAATATCGCAATATCACATTTTGTCAATATCGTGCAGCCCTACTTTGAAGAAGTCATTTGTCAAAAATAATCCTAACTGAAGATCCACTCAACAGCTTTTTTTCCTCAGCTTTCAACCGCTTCTCAAAACAGTGCTCTGATGAAGGCGTGAGATGTGTTTTTGTACTGTGAACTGTGAACTGTGCTTTGTTGGTGTCATGCTGACACCTAGTGGTTACAAAGCCTCAATCTTGTGAGGTAGCACAAGAGGGGACTGTATCATTCCCACTCAAAGAAGTGCTTTTGGTCAGTCAGCGTTCTCTGTAACGCCATCTAAAGACTGCGATATGTTGCCAGTGCAGATAAGAGAAGTAAATCCTTATCGTTCTTTCACTGGTCAGCTGAAGAACTGGCTTATTAATAACCGGATGTGTGCACATTAGACTGCTGACTGCCTGTTGACTTTTGCTGCCTGCCTACTTGGCAGCGGTGGAAGAAGTATTCAGATCCTTTACTTAAGTAAAAGTAGTAATACCCTCTGCACTGGATGACCCTTCACCTTTGTTTTGTCTTTCAGAGCTCTGAAGCTCTGCTGCTCAGGAGGACCTCCGCATGTGAAGCTCATCATCGAGTGGGAGCACAGGATCAAAGACTGGTCAGCACGCCGTCTTTTTACTTCAGCAATTAGGGCTGCACGATATCAGGAAAATATGAGATAATGTTGTTGAATATGGCAGTAACGATACTACTTGCGATGAATAAACAGATATCAAAGTGTACTCAGTTCTGTATTTCTGCAGCTTTCAGTATTCTGCTAAAATACAACAAAGTGCTTGTTGAATTTAAAACAAATGAAAGGAAATCATTCCCAACATTCTTTTATTGAACAAATTTAACTTAATTAAATTGAATATAAAAGGCAGCACTCAAAAAAGAATGCCAGCTTACATTGTAAAGTTTCTACTGATAATTTCTTTTAACCAACAACAAAAATCTATTCGTGCAGCCCTACTAGCTACTAATTCTTCTAAAACTACCGTGTGCACGTTTTTTTTCTGTTCCTGTGTGATTTCCTTGGTTTCAATTTGTGTTTCAACTTGCCTCTGAATCTTGTTTTACGTCCATCACGTCTATGTACAGTATATTGTGGTGTTTTATACTTGTATATACATGTGTGTGTATATAATATATACAGTATATGCATATGTCTGTCATCTGTCTGTGAAGCACTTTGGTGCAAAACTTGTTTACCTTGTTTACTATATTAGGAGCCCCTAAAGGGACATGGGGAAATTTCTTTATCTCGTGCGCACAAGAAACATTTCAATAAAAAAATATTATCTTTAGCCACATGACGTTAGCAGTACTTTGTTAGCACAATTTTGCTAGCCTTAGATTGTTTCTCGTGAGCATCAGTTCTTACAAAGAAAGTTTCCCCATGTCCCTTTAGGGGCTCCGTACCAAATAAATGAAATAAAACTGAAATACAGCACCTGTTTTGTCTGTTCTGGGGCCGCAGCCTGTTTGGTAACATTCAGGAGGAGGTGGTGAAGGACGCAGACAGCGTGAGGAATCAGCAGCAGCAGCACGTCCAGCAGTACAGCTGCACTTTGGACGAGTGCTTCCAGCTCTACACCAAAGAGGAACAGGTAGTCTGTTATCATTTGATACCTGCAACAACCAGGGGCTCCATTTAGAGTCACGTTCCCCGACACTGAGCCCCCTGAGTCCCTGTTCTAATTAGTCTCGCTTTGCCAGACCTTCCTCCACAGCGCTGCGGAGGAGGGTCTGGTTAGGCCACACAGCATTCCGGGATGGGAGAAAAACGTGCTCTGGTTTATTGGTATTTCTTTAAACCAATCACAATCGTCTTGGGCGGCACTAAGCACCGCACGGTGCCACAGTGCCTCTGCTAAATATCCTCGGGAAGGAACTTTTAAAAAGTAGTTTTAGTCGTGCAACAGAAAACTCCGATTGGACAGATAGTCTAGCTAGCTGTCTGGATTTACCCTGCAGAGATCTGAGGAGCAGTTAAGCAGAGTCCTCAGAAATCCACCGGAGGTTAGAACGCCATCACAGAGACAGAGGAAGGTAACGGACATCAGTGAAAAGACATGCATCCGGCGGAATTTCCTGCGGCACGGGAGCAATTCCAGAAGTGGAACGTCGAGGATATAGACTACTGTCTTATTAAACCTACCTAAAGTCATGTTACTACTAGTCTCGCTTTGCCAGACCTTCCTCCACAGCGCTGCGGAGGAGGGTCTGGCTAGTCCACACAGCGTTCCGGGATGGGAGAAAAGCATGTCCTTTAAACCAATCACAGTCGTCTTGGGCGGCGCTAAGCGTCGGACGGAGACACGGCCATCTTATGGTTATAATGTGCAAAAATAGTTTTTCCAATCGTTCAAACCTGTGTGTTTTTTAAGAACGGACATTCGAAACATCCTTTGTGGCCAGTTTTGACAGCTCTTATGTGTATTGGATTGATCAGATGAGATGAAAAACAAAAGCAGCGTTGTGTGTGCCTCTCACAGTTGTTTGTTTGCTATCCTCACTCTCGTTTTCAAGCTGAACAGATCGGCCAAAAAATAGGCAAGACGCGTGGCGACAGTGCGGGACGCACCGCACAAACTAGGGCGACGGTCAAACAACTCAGGACTTTCACCCAGCAGACCCGGGGTTCGTGTCCCAGGTGTCACTGAAACCTACGTTTTATAACCCCACTCAGGATCTATTCCTCAAAATAACTGTCCCGTTGTTTTGCCACATGTCAGTCAGTACGTCATGACCCAGAGCGCCCGAAAGTGATGACCAAGCGTCCGTATTTAACGTGATGGGAGAGTGAGAACATTTTGTTTATTTTAACAAGACAAAGCTGTGTGTATGAGGTCATATTGTCCATTAAAAATACTTTAGCCAAAAGTATCTTAAGCGTAAGATCATCTCAAAATCATAAACTAACAAAAAGTAAAAACCAACCCTAAAATCCATTTTGCCAATCTTCTTAAGCTCAAAAGTTCATAAGATTGTTATCGGGAAACGGGGCCTAACGGTCCTCAAATGAACACATGAAACAATCATGTTCTCCACATCGTTTTCATTTGTTTCGAGGTTTGACTGGAGCTGTTTTAATGACATCATCTCATTGTGCCCTCTTTTCTTGATTAGTACCTGACTGGAAAAGTAGCACCCTGGTGCGTCAGGGCCTCACATTGGCTGCTGCTGTGCTGACTGCGTGACTGGCTGTGGTGTGTTCTGCCGTTGTTACCTTGTGTCACCACACAGTGGCGCTGCAGGAACACAATGGCACTGCTGCTGACAGTCTGTACTCAACTCCAGTGGGCCAACTAATGCACATTTCACTCTAAATGAACAAACCTTAGCTGCTCACGTATCCTTTGGTTGCCCGTAGCACATGTATAGATGACGAAGAGACACTTCATCGACCGGCAGATCTGTAAAACTGAGTTTCTCCACAAAGAATAGATAGATAGATACTTTATTGATCCCCAAGGGGAAATTCAAGGTCCCAGTAGCTTACAGACATCACACACAACATACACATACATCATAAACAGGATGATAAAATAACACCACTTTAAATATTGTGTTTACCAGAGATGTGTCTTGGAAATAAGTCATTCAGCATGAGCAAAGAATAAAACCTGACTTATCAATAGAAATGTAACTATGCATCGATTAAAAATTTGATATAAATGTGTAAAGATACAACCGGTTGAGTTTTTTTTTTTTTTTTAAAGAATCGCAATGCAATTTTTGACCGTCCTAGGGCATAATCTTTTTTTTTTTTTAAAGATCATTTTTTGGGGCATTTGATGCCTTTATTTTCATAGGACAGATGAAGACATGAAAGGGGAGAGAGAGGGGGGGATGACATGCAGCAAAGAGCCGCAGGTCGGAGTCAAACCCGCGGCCGCTGCGTCGTGGAGTCAACCTCTATACATGTGCACCTGCTCTACCAACTGAGCTAACCCCGCCACTTATTTAGTTATGTCGATTTGTTTTAAAAATGTAATTATTCATTTTTGATTTAGTGCGTAACTTTTTGATATTAACAAACGTCAGTTACATTGAAGCCGTCGCCAAATGAGTTGCTACAAAGCTGATTAAGACTCTCAGCTCCACACATCTCTCTCTGGATCTCTCAGTCTGACTATGTTCAGAAGATTGTCGTCCGGCGACTTTCCCGCGCAGAAACTGGAGTGAAGATAATGACCTCTTCTGAAGAGTACACCATGTTTTTTAATCCTCCGTGTCCTCCTTGGTTACCAGCAACTCAGCTTTGGGCGCCTGGGTAGCTCACCTGGTAGAGTGTGCGCCCATATACAGAGGCTTAGGCTTAGTCCTCGATGCAGTGGTTAGATTCCGACCTGCGGCCCTTTGCTGCATGTAGTTCCCCCTCTCTCTCCACTTTCATGTCTAACGCTGTCCTATCTAATAAATGCCACAAAAATGCCACAAAAAAGACTCTCAGCTCCACAAAACTCTCTCTGTATTTCTCAGTCTCACTATGTTCAGTCCGGCGACTTTCGCATGTTGAAACTCGAGTGAAGATAATGACCTCTTCTTAAGAGTCCATCATGTTGTTTTAATCCTCCGTGTCCTCCTTGGCTACTAGCAACTGCGTGGAGGAGGGGGGTGGTGCGCGATCACGGAAGGCTTGTATCATGTGGACGCGCCGACAGTTTTCATGTCATTACTTAGAATTCCTCATGGGGGCGACAGAAACTACGCACTGTAGCTTTAATTTTTGTTATTTAAGATAAAATGAAATTTCAGTTGCACTTTTGATAAGAGGACATAAATAAAGTAATATTTTTCACTCAGTCATTTTTCTGCATCTTTTTCTGTTAAAACAAATCGCAAATAGAAAATTGTATCGTGAACTTAATATCGTGAATCGTATCAAATCGTGAGTTGAGTGTATCGTTACATCCCTACCTAATCGAGTAATGAAATCTTATTCGACTAAGGCCAGAAACACACCGCACGCTGAAGTGAAATGTGTCAGGCCAGGCAGGTAATCACATACAGGAAGGCTACAGTGCAGCTGGATACGGAGAGACGGACCTACAGACAGAGTGACACACACACACACACACACACACACACACACACACTAGGAGAGAGAGAGAGAGACGGACCTACAGACAGAGTGACACACACACTGACACACACACACACACACACACACACACACACTGGGAGAGAGAGAGAGAGACGGACCTACAGACAGTGACACACACACACACACACACACACACACACACACACACACACTGGGAGAGAGAGAGAGAGACGGACCTACAGACAGAGTGACACACACACACACACACACACACACACACACACACACACACTGGGAGGGAGAGAGAGAGAGACGGACCTATGGGCAGAGTGACACACACACACACTGACACACACACACACACACACACACACACACACACTGGGAGAGAGAGAGAGAGACGGACCTACAGACAGAGTGACACACACACACACACACACACACACACACACACACACACACACACTGGGAGGGAGAGAGAGAGAGACGGACCTATGGGCAGAGTGACACACACACACACTGACACACACACACACACACACACACACACACACACACACACACACACACACACACACACGGAGAGAGAGAGAGACGGACCTACAGACAGAGTGACACACACACACACACACACACACACACACACACACTAGGAGAGAGAGAGAGAGACGGACCTACAGACAGAGTGACACACACACTGACACACACACACACACACACACACACACACACTGGGAGAGAGAGAGAGAGACGGACCTACAGACAGTGACACACACACACACACACACACACACACACACACACACACACTGGGAGAGAGAGAGAGAGACGGACCTACAGACAGAGTGACACACACACACACACACACACACACACACACACACACACACACTGGGAGGGAGAGAGAGAGAGACGGACCTATGGGCAGAGTGACACACACACACACTGACACACACACACACACACACACACACACACACACTGGGAGAGAGAGAGAGAGACGGACCTACAGACAGAGTGACACACACACACACACACACACACACACACACACACACACACACACACTGGGAGGGAGAGAGAGAGAGACGGACCTATGGGCAGAGTGACACACACACACACTGACACACACACACACACACACACACACACACACACACACACACACACACACACGGAGAGAGAGAGAGACGGACCTACAGACAGAGTGACACACACACACACACACACACACACACACACACACAGGGAGAGAGAGAGAGAGAGAGAGAGAGAGACGGACCTATGGACAGAGTGACACACACACACACACACACACACACACACACACACACTGGGAGAGAGAGAGAGGGCGCTGTGTGGAGAGGAGAAGGATCGCTTTTTGACCGGCGTGGAGAATTGCGTGTGTGGCATGAACAGCCAGGCGCACGATTAGGCACGAATCTACCCTTCATGGCTGTTCGCCGCGCTTCAGCGTGCGGTGTATTCCTGGTGTAAAACCTTAACTACAGATTAGTCGACTAATCAACTAAAAGAGGGCAGACCTACTTAGCAAGTTTCTGTTGTGCAGACAGAAAAACTGAACTCAGTAACTCCGAGAAACGGTTAATAATTAATAACTTTGTTGATAATGAACGAGCGTGTTGAATGCAACGACTCACCGCTGCAGAGTATCGAGTAAGATGGTAGTCAGAGGGAGGCGGGGAAAGGGGACAAAAGTAGTAGCCATGGCAACAGCTTCAAAATGTACTTCCTGTTCCAAGTAAAGCTGATCAGATCTGTGAATTTCCAAGGTTCATTCAGACATCATTTACGAGGATATGATTACATGGAATAAGAAGGAGGTTCAGATTTAGATTTATCTGGAAGAAGTGGAGTAGAAGAAGCTCCGGCTACGTTAACGTTGCTACGTTTTTGGTTTTATTAGCAGAGTTTTAAGCCAAAAGCTCCAGTAGAAGAACTAATCTCTGTTTAACATGCCCAAACCAAAATATCTACATCAACATTCTGGTATACTGGGCCGTATCGGGGTAAACAGGAAGCAGCATGTATACTCCACCCAATGCTGGTAGTTGCCATGGTAACCTTGGTAGCTTAGTCTCAGAGAACATATTAATCATATTAATTATACAAAATATTATGAATAATCTATGATGTATTAAAGTGGAAACAGAGGAGACTTTATTGATCCGGTGGTGAAATTCATAAGCTACCTGCCAAGTCAAACTTCTGCTGTTATTTTGGTGAAAGTTACTCAGAAGTAACGCAAAAGTAGTGTAAAGCATTTACAATTCAGAGGCATTAATATTGTAATATAACTAATTACTCTCAAATGACAAAAACTAGTAATCTATAATGTATTACATTTTGGAAGCGGACGTTGAGACTGCAACACAAACCGCAGATTCCAAACCAAAACGGGTCAGAAGTGGTTTCAATTTTTTTTCCGGTTTAGGGGCTCGGAAACACGAGAGCGGCGTGAAGGCGAGGTGTAAACATAGCAAAAGATTTTTGTTTTTAAACCAAAACGCAATGTAAATTAGAGCTGCACGATTTGAGGAAAATATCTAAATGCGATTAATTTATTTATTTATTTATTTTTTTTTGGGCTGATATTGCGATTGCGATATGATTCCCGATATTGGAGGGAATGATACTTTTTGTATCATTATTCTCATTTTCATTGAAATTATTAAAACTCAAAGAAATTAAAATGATTATAGTGTGATTTTTACGAGGATCTGTACCAAACACAGATTATTTTCTTCAGTCTGTAGGATACGATTTGTAGTCACATATTTGGCCATTAACAGCGATTTGGATATCGCACTAGTCCATATTGCGATTTCGATACATTTGCGATTAATTGTGCAGCCCTAATGTAAATGCAGCCTCTGTCTGGCAGAGACAGTTCTGTTAATTTCTGTCCATTGTGTCTACTTCCTCCCCCCCCAGCTTGCCCCAGACGATGCCTGGAAGTGCCCCCACTGTAAGCAGCTGCAGCAGGGCATGGTGAAGATGAGCCTGTGGACGCTGCCGGACATCCTCATCCTGCACCTGAAGCGCTTCAGGCAGGTGGGCGAGCGGAGGAACAAGCTCACCACGCTGGTGCACTTCCCCCTGGCGGGCCTGGACATGACGCCTCACATGGTGAGCCGCAGCCACGGCTCCCATCAGCCTCCTCTGCAGCCTGGCTGGAAACAGCCGCGGCGACCTGACCTGATTCCTCCCGACTTCCTGTACGATCTGTATGCTGTGTGCAACCACCACGGAGGAATGCACGGCGGACATTACACAGGTCTGACCAACTGACAGCTTCTGAGTAAAGACCTGTAGTAATAATGATAATAATAACGTTAATAATTAAAGGGGAACTATGCAGTTTTTTTAGCTTAATTTACCTTAACTGAACAGCTTCGGAGTCATTGGAATGGTTATATGACTTTTTTCGGGTTGAATGGTGGTCGTCTCGCTCCCCCCTAGCGCCTGTGGGTGGAAAAACCACCCTTGCAACTTTCAGCCGGCCTCAGCATCAGGAAGTATCGCGTGATATCAGATCTCACAATGTAACAAATTGCTTTACAGCACTGCACACATTCAGAAAACGGCTAGCTATAAGAATAAGGTAGAGATGGAGTTTTTCACACTATCGTCACGGCTGAGCCGGCAAAAAAGAAGCAGAAAGCTAGTGTTGCATTGTGGGAGGAACAGAGGAAGAGGAAACGGCAGACTGACTGAGAGAGGAGTCAGACACAAGTAAACATAGGAGCTGCCAGATATCTATTCTGAAGCTGTAGGAGGGGGGGGGGGGGGGGGGGGGGGGGGGGGTGCTCTATAGAGAAACCTGCGAGAAAACAGCGAACAAATGGCCAAAACTGCATTGCGCCCCTTTAACTATTTATATGGCACCTTTCGGAAAAGGAATAAAAAGTAAATAAAAAATATAATTTAAGAATAAAACAAACAATTAACAATTACATCAAATTGTTAAGCTATAACTTAGCTCTGAGAAGAGATTTACGTGAGCTACGCCCTTGTAGCTCACCTGGAAGATGACCATAAACTGTACCAAGGCTCAGCCCGGGCCCTTGATACATGTCTTCCCCCTCGCTCTTTCTCCCCTTTTCATGGCTACAATTGTCCTATCAATTAAAGGCAAAACAAATGCCCCAAAAAAATGATCTTAGAATAGGATCAGCCTTACATTTAACATTATTAAAAATGGCATTCAGTCTTGACAAAAGAGTGTAATTAATGCTAGTGCTAGCGGCCAGAAAGGGTGATTATAATGATGTCTCATATGGAGCTTTTTAAGTCATTCGACTCTAGGACATTTTTAGACAAACAGGTCTTAATTTTAGCAAGGCGTATAACAACGCATAACAATGGAGGTTGATTTTATGTGTACGAATGACTTGTCCCAGGGGTACTCATCACTGTAGTTTGTATGAGAGTGTTGATTAGCCTTCTTTGCAAAATTGCAGGTTGGAGCATTGGTATATTTTTCCTTTTAAGGCCATACTGTGTAAACTGCCTCCTTACTTATGTTCTCTCCTGACTCCTAAAGTCACCACCAGAAAATGTAATCTTCGATCAAATGGGCAAATCATGTATGACATTCCCCGAACACCAACTGCCTTCAGTGAAAGTGCCTTTAACGTTTTTGCACCCTCATCCTGGTATACATTGCAGAATCAGCTTAAATTAGACTTCCTACCAAACAATGACACGGTTTAAAATTAGGATAAAGGACTATTTGAGTACTAAATGCACATGTGCTGTTACTGGGCGCTGCCGGTGATTGTGTTGAGATGATGTTAAATTGCCAACTGTGGTTTTCTGTTTGTTTTTCACTGTATATTTTAATATGGAACTATTATACTGCTGTCTTGGCCAGGGCTCCCTTGAAAAAGAGATTCTGAATCTCAATGGGATTATTTCCGGGTAAAATAAAAAATTGGCTGTCTTATGTTACACATCGTAGAGACATGCAGGAAAACCTTAAAGGCTAAAATCAATGTCTTCATTCATAAATATGTCCTCATTGGTGTAAAATGACCTCTGCCAATGATCTGACTTATCCTCGTAAGAATTTCTTATCTGTATTTACATTGGACGGGCAAGTCCATGTCGTTCCGCCATTTTGAAAAACTATAATGACTGAGAGGGACATAAAGCACTAGTCTACCTGTTTATAATGACTGAGAGAGACATACAGCAACTAGTATAGCTGTCTATAATGACTGAGAGGGACATACAGCACTAGTCTACCTGTTTATAATGACTGAGAGAGACATACAGCACTAGTCTACCTGTCTATAATGACTGAGAGAGACATACAGCACTAGTCTACCTGTCTATAATGACTGAGAGACATAAAGCACTAGTCTACCTGTCTATAATGGCTGATAGACATACAGCACTAGTCTACCTGTCTATAATGACTGAGAGACATACAGCACTAGTCTACCTGTCTATAATGACTGAGAGGGACATACAGCACTAGTCTACCTGTCTATAATGACTGAGAGACATACAGCACTAGTCTACCTGTCTATAATGACTGTGAGAGACATACAGCACTAGTCTACCTGTCTATAATGACTGAGAGAGACATACAGCACTAGTCTACCTGTCTATAATGACTGAGAGAGACATACAGCACTAGTCTACCTGTCTATAATGACTGAGAGACATACAGCACTAGTCTACCTGTCTATAATGGCTGATAGACATACAGCACTAGTCTACCTGTCTATAATGACTGAGAGACATACAGCACTAGTCTACCTGTCTATAATGACTGAGAGGGACATACAGCACTAGTCTACCTGTCTATAATGACTGAGAGACATACAGCACTAGTCTACCTGTCTATAATGACTGTGAGAGACATACAGCACTAGTCTACCTGTCTATAATGACTGTGAGAGACATACAGCACTAGTCTACCTGTCTATAATGACTGAGAGAGACATACAGCACTAGTCTACCTGTCTATAATGACTGAGAGAGACATACAGCACTAGTCTACCTGTCTATAATGACTGAGAGAGACATACAGCACTAGTCTACCTGTCTGTAATGACTGTGAGAGACATACAGCACTAGTCTACCTGTCTATAATGACTGAGAGACATACAGCACTAGTCTACCTGTCTGTAATGACTGTGAGAGACATACAGCACTAGTCTACCTGTCTATAATGACTGTGAGAGACATACAGCACTAGTCTACCTGTCTGTAATGACTGTGAGAGACATACAGCACTAGTCTACCTGTCTATAATGACTGAGAGAGACATACAGCACTAGTCTACCTGTCTGTAATGACTGTGAGAGACATACAGCACTAGTCTACCTGTCTATAATGACTGAGAGACATACAGCACTAGTCTACCTGTCTATAATGACTGTGAGAGACATACAGCACTAGTCTACCTGTCTATAATGACTGAGAGGACATACAGCACTAGTCTACCTGTCTATAATGACTGAGAGAGACATACAGCACTAGTCTACCTGTCTATAATGACTGTGAGAGACATACAGCACTAGTCTACCTGTCTATAATGACTGAGAGGACATACAGCACTAGTCTACCTGTCTATAATGACTGAGAGACATACAGCACTAGTCTACCTGTCTGTAATGACTGTGAGAGACATACAGCACTAGTCTACCTGTCTATAATGACTGAGAGAGACATACAGCACTAGTCTACCTGTCTATAATGACTGAGAGAGACATACAGCACTAGTCTACCTGTCTATAATGACTGAGAGACATACAGCACTAGTCTACCTGTCTATAATGACTGTGACATACAGCACTAGTCTACCTGTCTATAATGACTGAGAGACATACAGCACTAGTCTACCTGTCTATAATGGCTGAGAGGGACATACAGCACTAGTCTACCTGTCTATAATGGCTGAGAGGGACATACAGCACTAGTCTACCTGTCTATAATGACTGAGAGAGACATACAGCACTAGTCTACCTGTCTATAATGACTGAGAGAGACATACAGCACTAGTCTACCTGTCTATAATGACTGAGAGACATACAGCACTAGTCTACCTGTCTATAATGACTGAGAGGGACATACAGCACTAGTCTACCTGTCTATAATGACTGAGAGAGACATACAGCACTAGTCTACCTGTCTATAATGACTGAGAGACATACAGCACTAGTCTACCTGTCTATAATGACTGAGAGACATACAGCACTAGTCTACCTGTCTATAATGACTGAGAGACATACAGCACTAGTCTACCTGTCTATAATGGCTGAGAGGGACATACAGCACTAGTCTACCTGTCTATAATGACTGAGAGACATACAGCACTAGTCTACCTGTCTATAATGACTGTGAGAGACATACAGCACTAGTCTACCTGTCTATAATGACTGAGAGACATACAGCACTAGTCTACCTGTCTATAATGACTGAGAGAGACATACAGCACTAGTCTACCTGTCTATAATGACTGAGAGACATACAGCACTAGTCTACCTGTCTATAATGGCTGAGAGGGACATACAGCACTAGTCTACCTGTCTATAATGACTGAGAGAGACATACAGCACTAGTCTACCTGTCTATAATGGCTGAGAGACATACAGCACTAGTCTACCTGTCTATAATGACTGAGAGAGACATAAAGCACTAGTCTACCTGTCTATAATGACTGAGAGAGACATACAGCACTAGTCTACCTGTCTATAATGACTGAGAGAGACATACAGCACTAGTCTACCTGTCTATAATGGCTGAGAGACATACAGCACTAGTCTACCTGTCTATAATGACTGAGAGAGACATACAGCACTAGTCTACCTGTCTATAATGGCTGAGAGGGACATACAGCACTAGTCTACCTGTCTATAATGGCTGAGAGGGACATACGGCACTAGTCTACCTGTCTATAATGACTGAGAGAGACATACAGCACTAGTCTACCTGTCTATAATGGCTGAGAGGGACATACAGCACTAGTCTACCTGTCTATAATGGCTGAGAGGGACATACAGCACTAGTCTACCTGTCTATAATGACTGAGAGAGACATACAGCACTAGTCTACCTGTCTATAATGACTGAGAGACATACAGCACTAGTCTACCTGTCTATAATGACTGAGAGACATACAGCACTAGTCTACCTGTCTATAATGACTGAGAGAGACATACAGCACTAGTCTACCTGTCTATAATGACTGAGAGACATACAGCACTAGTCTACTTGTCTATAATGACTGAGAGAGACATACAGCACTAGTCTACCTGTCTATAATGACTAAGAGACATACAGCACTAGTCTACCTGTATATAATTACTGAGAGAGATATACAGCACTAGCCTACCTGTCTAGCTAATCCACAACGCGTTTTCGGTCAGAGCTAGCGTCACGTGACTGAAACCAGCTGAGACGGAGAAGGAGATCAGTGCGAGGTGCTTGTCACCACCCCGGGGCAAATTTGAAAGCCTGCACTGCACTTTAGTTCATAATGGAGGATCATACTTATGCCGAGCCACAGGAGCAGGAATCCTCGTCGCCAAAAAAAGCGAAAATTGGAAGACATGTTGTCATAGCTTCTTGGTACATAACGGCTACCGTAGTTGCAGCACACATTTGAAAAAGCGAGGCGTTAGAGAGCGTATTTGTTTGAATGCAAAATACAATTTCACCGCTAGATGGGAGAAATTCCTACACAGTGGACCTTTAACGTTACGCACAGAGATGTTGTATTTTGAGAAGCTTGACTACAGCGTGTGTCGCATCGGTTTAAAGTAGCTGGGGGAAAAAAACATTTGTATTGTAATGTGTATGGTAACTTATTTTTGTTCAAATGTATTTTATAAAATTTGTGATAAAAAAAGCTCAGGAACCGGTATCAAGTTGGTATTGACATGTATCAGTGGTGTTTTAACATGTTCTGTCATTTCCGCCGGATTTATGCAATTTTATTTTTGTCCATTGTTTTTGTGATTGAAGCCTTCTGCAGGAACTCGGTGGACGGCCAGTGGTACAGTTATGATGACAGCAGTGCTGAGCCGGTGCCAGAGGCGGAGGTGTGCACACGTGGAGCCTACATCCTCTTCTATCAGAGAAGAAACACCATCCCCCTTTGGTCTGCCAGTTCCTCCGTCAACGGTCAGTCCTTTCAAATCCTCTCTGTAGCGGCTTGTTATGATGAGATCGGGTCAGAGCAGCTGGAGTCTGCCTTACATCCTTTCTACAAACTAAAGAATTAATGGAAAGGGTGTGGGAGCATCATTACACCTCACACCATCATTTACAATTTGTCCTGCAAACATCTGTTTTTCCCGCTGCTATTTCAGGCTGCTGAATTGCTCGATGTGATGCTTTTCTTCAGCATCAGTGTTCATTTTCTGTGTGATCATTTCAGGGATTTTTTAGCTCATAAATGAAGGTGGTGAAGGTGGTGAAGGTGGTTCTCAGCGATAGCAGAGAAAATCTGACCGGCTGCAAGAAAAGGTCTCCATTTCCCCATTTCCAGGAGTCACAGAAGCATTCATCTTCACAGTTTGAGCATATTGTGTTCACAGATGGGTGAAAATACTGGCGTTATCGTGTGATTATTGCGACATTTTCTCTGGCTCACTGGGATTTTTGTGAAGGCAATTACTGGTAGACGTTGCTGTGGAAAGCAGGGGTGTTTCTAGGATTTGAGGAAATTGGGGGGGGGGGGGGGGGGCTTAGGGCACCTTCAGACCAGAAAAAGCGATCCGGTGGGAGTGTCATTTAAATGGCCCATTTGTGCGACGTCCTGTTGTGTTACTTAACCGCCAAATGTACCACAAGTAGACTTTATATTTTACAAATATTGTTTTCCATCAGATCGTTTATAGATCTCCACATTGCCGACCGCACTTGAAGGCAGCTTCATTTCACAGAGAAAGAGAATAGAGACGGAGGGAATGTGCTTTGTTGTTGCAGGAAACAGTCAGCTGTTACCTCCTGGGCAGTTTAGTGCTTGTGTTTTGTGTTTTAAAACTATTAAGTGGCAGCCATAGAGGCTTTGATTGATTCTACCTCCACTCCAGTGGAGGCGCTAATGAGGTAAAAAACAGGAGTGAGTCGGTTCATTGACGTATGGCACTCGATTTTCCCGGCTCAGTGACACGAATCGGGTTAATAACTGGCTCTTCGGTCAGTTCGTCATCACTAAGTGGCAGCCATAGAGGCAGTGGTGTTTCCTGTTTCCTGTACGGGACTCTGACACCGCCTCAAACCGACTGGCGGCCTGTTACGTGATTGGCCAATGCAGGGTGACGCCTGGTTGCGTTTCTCCACAAGGTGGCCGAAGTTCTATTTTGATCCTTTTTTTTATGCACTCTGGCACCTTATTTACATTCAAAGTACAAGTCCTAATCATTTAAAAATGTAAGTATGTACCTGAAAAAACTGTCTAGATTTATTAGGATTTAAATTATATTAAAAATATTACTGTCTATTGAGTAGAAACAGAATACTTCACAATATTTATTGACTAGAGTTGAAAAACTGTTAAATAATAGCTATTAATGTGGAGCCACACCGTAATGTAGGGATGCTAATGTGCTAATGCTAAAAGGGTTAGGGTTAGCTGATGGCCAGCCCTTGTTAACTAATCATTAACTGTTAACCAACAAGCGGGCATGTAGGCTTGGACATACTTTCTGCTTCCGTGGACAGCTGCGGACCATTACCGGTTGTGCGGTCTTACGATGTTGAGTGCATTGTATGGACGCATGTATTCACTGTACTGGAACCGCTTGCGTGTCCGTTTAACCGACACAGCTCTGTCTGCTGTTAGCAGAGGGTACGTCCAAGCCTGTGTCTACTGCATCCACCTGCGAGGTTGTCAGCTGTGTGTCTGTAATTATATATATATATATATATATATATATATATATATATATATATATATAAAACATTTTAAATGATATTTGCGGACCTTTGCTGCATGTCATCCCTCTCTCTCCTCCCTTTCCTGTCTTCAGCTGTATCTTTAAACCTATTTTCGAGACTACACTCAATTGTATGTGTGTGTGTGTGTGTGTGTGTGTGTGTGTGTGTGTGTGTGTGTGTGTGTGTGTGTGTGTGTGTGTGTGTGTGTGTAAGTCAGTAAATTGTATAACACAGCTTAAGATGACCAAAAAATGCACTAAGGTGCTGTATAAAAGAACATTTAATGTAAAAATGAAAGTAGAAAGAAAACACAAAAAGGAACATCACAACGACGATGACAATAAGCAGCAATTCAATTTGTGTGTGTGTGTGTGTGTGTGTGTGTGTGTGTGTGTGTGTGTGTGTGTGTGTGTGTGTGTGTGTGTCTGTCTGTGTCTGTGTCTGTCTGTGTCTGTCTGTGTGTGTGTCTGTGTGTGTCTGTGTGTCAGGAGCTCATAAATTATATTCAATATTTTAGCAGTAAGAAATCAAACTAGACCTGATGGTTCTAGCCCAAGAGCCAGGCCCTAAACACCCCCTTGGTGGGAAGCCTTCTGTTTCTCTGTGAACATGTTTATAGCTGCACATGGCTTGTTTCTGGATAAATTGATGTCTCCTGAAACTGTCTCCTTTTTCTCCTTTTTCATAGGTTCCACCAGCTCATCCACCTCTGACCACTGGCTGGTCCGGCTCGGAGAGGGCAGTAAGAGGGGCAGCGTGGTGTCAGGAGGAGCCATCCCTGGACCTCCGGGGCCCACACCGGCCCCGGAGTCTCCTGAGCTGCCAGTGTTTGGAGATGAACCCCCCAAAACAGCTGACACAAGTAGGTACCTGGAGCAGCATGTGTAGTATTACTACTAGTTTTAATTATCTTGATTCCAGTTTTTTTTTAAGTGGGGTGGCACAGTGGGCACCAATAATCAGTCAGGGGGGGGGGCAGGGGATTTTATCAAAATACAACATAGAAAATCTGCTTAGAAATATAGGAAATATTGGATAGGATAGAACAACACAATGTAATTTTGTTAAATAAAACACATCACATTCATTAATAAGTTTACTTGTTTTTAATTTGCAACAAATTGTATATCCAAATACAATACACATTTTGGGCTCTTAAGATAAAAATGTGGATAGTCATCATGGAAACATGTGACAAGGGCTGGGAAGGTTGTTTTCACAGAACCGTATAAAAAATAAAGTGCAATACTACGGAGGTGACATGGAGGGGAAAAAAACGTTGAAACTGCCTGTTCTGTGATCACTGTCTTTGGTAAATGGATGTATACTTTAAACACACATTGTATGGCAACTGTGTACTTTGTTGAAATGTTGAGGCCAGTTTAGAAATAGAAACACATTGAACTCACTGTAGAGCACTTGTTGCTGTAAGAAATAAATTGTGTATTGCACTTTATTTCTGTTCTGTGTCCTTCTGTTTCCTTTTTATCTGAGAACTGTGTACAGCAAGGTTTTCTTTTTAGCTAATTTATTGTGTAAGTGTATTGTACGGAGCCCCGCAGGTGACATGGAGGAAAGAAAAAACAACGAAGGAAAAAAAAGCATGTACTGGGGACTCTGGGAATCATATTTGGGGGTTGGGGGGTGCACCCAAGGCCCCCCCTCTAGCCCCGCCCCTGTTGACACTGCATATACAAAACACAATTGTTTTCAAAGAGCAAAACAAGTATTTTAAAGTTATAATGATTTCAGTCCTGGTTGGTTTGGCAACATCTTTGGTTACTGGTGGCAACCGCAAGGAATAAACTTTGAGACAAACACATTATGTTTCCTATGACTGCTTCACAATTAAATAATATAGAAAAGTAACGCACACCGAGGGTGGGGCTGATTACTGGAGGTAGAGAAAAGAAAAGAAAAAAATAGATAGAAAAAAGTTTTGCAAATCAATAGTCTTGCTTCACAATTAAAGCCACCATGTGTTTCATCATTTAAACCCTTTTAAGGTGAAGTAGACATACTATTAGTAAACTGTAGCAGTACTAAGGTGTAATGTCTTTTCCTCTAGATGGGTTTGAAGCCAAGCCGTTTGTCCGTGGGAGCCAGGGCCGGAGTTTAAGCATGAGATCACCAACTAAGCCCAAGGAGACTCTGAGCAAAGTTCTGCCACTGCGCTGGTCTTTTGGCTCCAAGGACCGCATTAGACACCCTGCCCAGACCCAGCCTGGAGAGCTAGTGGAGTACCTGGAGTCTGGGCGCCGCCCACGATGTACCAAAGAGCCTATTGTAACACTGGTGGCCACCCCGCCACAAATAAATGCCCAGGGAAGAGCCTTCGAAGTGGGACAGGACTGCAGCTCGCCCAGCGGTAGCAGTCTCAGTTATACAGACAGACCCAGCTCTGACTCTTGTTACTCCCCCAAATTACCCGAGGGACAGAGCAGAGCGTGTGCGGAGAGAAACACCAGCCAGGGAGTCGGTAACAGCAGCAATTTGAAAGCCAGGGAGGATGGTTCTCTGAGGCAACGGTCGTCTAAGAGAGCGAGGCAGGACCACGGCCGGACCCTGGACCTCCAGCTTCACAGAGGGGCCGTTCTATTGGGTCATATCAGCCAAAGTGCACCTCCAAGCAGAGATTCCACACTGAGAAGGACCAAGGTTCAGACGGGATCGACGGCCAGGGCACAAAAAGACTTGTTACAGATGGCCAATGTTCAACCGGAGGACAGGAGGGGGCAGAGGGGTCAGGAGGGTCGCAGCCACGACAGCCTCTTGTCTTTTTTCAAACCCGGTTTCATGAAGAAAGACATTCCCGGGTCACCGATCAACGGGCAAGACCGGCGTATGAACAGCCACGGACAACTGGGAAAGCTGGCAAGCAGTAATTTATCCAAACTGTCCCTCTCCAATGGAACGCTGACCGCGGCGGCACCGGACGAGAGGAGGGCCAACGCCAACGTCCTCCGCCGCGACGCCCATAACAACGGCAAAGTGCCGCTCGTGAACGGAAAAGCCGGGATTCACCACCCTGTAGACATTAAGCGCGCTCACAGCTCCAGTAACATCCAGACGAGGCTGGATTTGACATTTCGCAGGTGTGCGTCGCTGCAGAGGAACGGCGAAGTAGCGCCCCCCCCGGCCCAGCGCCTCCTGCTGTCAGACAAGCCCAGCTACGCCACTCTGCAGCGGACACGATACAGCACCGCCTCCCTGGGTAGGCACACACCTGTCCCTGAATCCTGTTTTTAAGCTTGGTTACTGTGATACAGAATTGTTGAGAATGTAATTTTACATATAATTGTCAAGCACAAATAGAAAGAAATTACAGCACACGGTTGAAGTTTTGCTTCAGGTGTCAGCAAGTGTAGCACATAAGCTTTGGGCCCTATTTTCCAATCTAAGCGCACGGCGTGAAGCGCCTGGCGCAGGTGCATTTAGGGCGTGTATGATGGCAGATTTGCTAAGCAGCAGGAGAGATTTTCAGGAAAAGAAACTGATCTGCTCGTGCGTGAAGTAAAAGCGCGCCAGCAGATCATATGTGGCACGAGCACTGTGCCACCAAAATTCCACGAGGTGAAGCAGGCGTTAAAATAACAATGAAATACTGCATTATTGACCATTAGACCAGGTTTTTGTTGGTCAATGGCACAATCACTTCCTGCTGCCTCAAGATAGCAATACGCCCAGAAATTCACCAGAACACACCTCCCTGTAAGACCAGCACGCCCAGAATGCACCTGAACACACCTCCCTGTAAGACCAGCACGCCCAGAATGCACCTGAACACACCTTCCTGTAAGACCAGCACGCCCAGAATGCACCTGAACACACCTCCCTGTAAGACCAGGATGCCCATGGGCGCACAGATGGGCGCAGGTGCATTTGTTATTGCTATACTGTCAAACGTTGGTAAACAAAGAAATAATAACCTTGTAAGCAGCTTTTAAAGTGCTCATATTATGCTCATTTTCTGGTTCATAATTGTATTTAGAGGTTGTACCTGAATAGGTTTATGTGGTTTAATAAAAAAAAAAAAAAAATATATATATATATTTGTTGTACTGCACATTGCTGCAGCTCCTCTTTTCACCCTGTGTGTTGAGCTCTCTGTTTTAGCTACAGAGTGAGACATCTCACTTCTGTTCCATCTTTTGTTGGTAGTCGCACATGCGCAGTACCTAAGTAAGGACTACTAGCCAGTCAGAAGCAGAGTATGAGGGCGTGTCCTGACAGTAGCTAGGTAAGGACTACTAGCCAGTCAGAAGCAGAGTATGAGGGCGTGTCCTGACAGTACCTAGGTAAGGACTACTAGCCAGTCAGAAGCAGAGTATGAGGGCGTGTCCTGACAGTACCTAGGTAAGGACTACTAGCCAGTCAGAAGCAGAGTATGAGGGCGTGTCCTGACAGTACCTAGGTAAGGACTACTAGCCAGTCAGAAGCAGAGTATGAGGGCGTGTCCTGACAGTACCTAGGTAAGGACTACTAGCCAGTCAGAAGCAGAGTATGAGGGCGTGTCCTGACAGTACCTAGGTAAGGACTACTAGCCAGTCAGAAGCAGAGTATGAGGGCGTGCCATGCTAGCAGCTAGGCGAGCATTATAACGTGTGTTCCAAAGTGACCACGTGTGTCTCTGAAGTAAAGGCTGGACTACAACAGAGCTGTTTGGAGCAGTTTGTGAACAGTGTTTTCTGTTGGAGATGGTAAGTCCCTTTGGGGGGGACTTTGGGCTTTTTCACTTTGTAAACCTATAACGTGCACAAAAAAGATATATAACACAATAAAGGAAAGGGGAAAAGCCCAAAAGCATAATATGAGCACTTAAAAGCTGGTTAATCTATTACTTCTGTTATTTCCTTACAAGCAATGTAGCATTTAAATGGATTTTTTTTTTTTAAACGGATTTGAACTTCGAATTTCAGGACGTTTTTTCTAATTTTCCCGTCTCATCAACATTTTCTAATGAGATACTTCAAAATGTGCATACAAATACATTGATGGAAACCCCACTTTAGTTGATGTTGTGATAAAGGTCTTACATTTCATTCATAACGGTCTCAAAAAGTCTTAAATTTGACTTGGTGAAACCTGCAGAAACTCTGCCATGCGACTGATGACTTTGTATTATTTTTTTTGAAGTGCCTCTGTGACAGCCCAGAACGACCCCCCAGGACCTCCCTGCTGATTCCTACGCTCGGCACCGATAGGAGCTCCCAGCAGGAGGCGTCGCTGGAAACAACAGTTCATCTTCTTCTCGCTCCACCCTTCATAGTACTGCTTCTAAGTTCTTACCTGTGTCTGTCTTAAAAACTAAATCTATGCAGAGTTGAATTTACTGAGGAGAATTACTGCTGTAACGTGATTTTCTTTTTCCTCGTTTTCATTTTACAAAAGCAGTCTACTGTTAATAAAATGGAGTCTATGATGAATATTTTGAAAAGCAGAGGGTGATTTGGTGAATTTGCATGTTGTTGTTTTTTTTAGCCCATAACATTTTCACAAAATCATCATCTGTCACATGGGCTAAGACATGTCAAATTGTTAAACACTGCAAAAAGTACTAACACCTGCACTGTATATTGGCTGCTTTAAGAAAATCCATCATTTGCTTTGTCGTTTATCAGTTTCATGTTAAATTACTGACGCACTTTCTGTCTTTATTTTTTTTCAATCCATATTTTGCTACATGACCAGAGCTTACCTGCTAAGTGACATTGCTAATGAAGGAACAATTACTCTTCACCTAGTCTATATCCGCGATGTTCCACTTCCGGGATTGCTCCGTTGCCCCCGCAATACCGGCGGATGTCACTCTGTTCGGCCGGACATCCGTCACCTTCCTCTTTCTTTGTGTTGTAATTTTAAACCCCGGTGGATTCATGAGGACTCTGGTTAACTGCTCCTCAGATCTCTGCAGGGTAAATCCAGACAGCTAGCTAGACTGTCTGTCCAATCTGAGTTTTCTGTTGCACGACTAAAACTACTTTTGAACGTACCCACGTTCCACCAAAACAAGTTCCTTCCTGAGGCTATTTTGCAGCAGCACAGTTGCTCCGTCCGGTGCTTAGCGCCACCCAAGACGATTGTGATTGGTTTAAAGAAACGCCAATAAACCAGAGCACGTTTTTCTCCCATCCTGGAATGCTGTGTGGACTAGTCAGACCCTCCTCCGCAGCGCTGTGGAGGAAGGTCTGGCAATGCGAGACTACACTGCCCCAGAATTGGCAAAAAGCAGTGTTTTTCTGTGTTTCAGATAATGATTGATTAAACAATGAATTCACAACTTGCGTGGTAAATTAAACCGGAGCAGAGGCACAGAGCTCTTTTTAATTCATTAACTTTATCGGTTATTGGTCAAATAAAACACAGATACAGGTATTCTGCAAATTGCCAATTATCGGCCCCGATTATCAGTTGATCGCTAATGTTACCATTAAGAACTGACCCTCAAAAGTACTTTTTACTTAACAGGACCAACATGACATGTCATTGAAAAGGCATATATTAAAAGGTCGTTATCAGATCACTCAAACAAAGATCCATTTTTATTGGAGAATTGATTATTGCAACCCAGCCCTATAAATAACAAATGTTAACTTTTAGTTAATTGGAAACTACTGTTTTTTTCAACCTGGACCCTATTTTCCTATGTTTTTGTGTTTAAGTGACTGATGGAACAACAATCTTTGACATTGGTATAAAGCGAGATCGCTGCAGTCGGCAGTGTCGAAACAAGCTACAATGTAAGTTAATAGGGCAACTGTGCACCTTGTATACTTCACAAAAATGCTTGTTTAGCTACTGACAATAATATTCTGTGTGACAACATTATGGAAAGACCATTTTGTTAAAGAGTAATGCTAGCGACTTCAGAGCTGTTTCTGGTTGAACAGAAAGGTCTCAAAGAGGTTTTAAAGGTCTATATCTGAAGGGATCCTTTCCATTATGTTGTCAGACACGTAGAATATTAATCTGAGTCTGTCAGCGGCAAAACAAGCACTTCAGTGAAGGTAAATACAAGCTGGACATTTGCCCTATTAACTTGCATTGTAGCTTGTTTCGCGGCTGCCGACTGCAGCAATCTCGCTTAATACTGGACCAATGTCAAAGACTGTTGTTCCCTTCAGTCACTTAGACACAAAGACATAGGAACATAGGGTCCAGGTTGAAAAAAACAGTAGTTACCCTTTAACATGTGAAAACACCTCGAAATGACTTCTTCTTGTGGTTTTTCTTCGGAGTTTGTTCTGTGGATGGATGAAGGGTTGTGGCTACGTCATCAAACTGCAGGTGTAGGATTGTTCAGACTAAAAAGGAAATGCCTGTTAACCACCTCAGAGCAGAGCAGTGAAAGAGTAATCTTTGTGTTTCCACCTCTGCTGAGCGAGAATGTGAATTCCTGTCTCTTTCACGGAAGTCCGATTTGAATTCTTTCTAAAAAGAAAAATCAAACGTTAACGGGACCACGTTTAAATGCAAAGCTCAGTTTTTCTCATTTGTGATGAAAGAGAGATTCACACTTTGTCCGCACGCAATTATTGTTTATCTCTGCAGACACGCAGGGATGTAATGTGTCCTTAAAGGAGAAATCCGGCACAAAGTGAACCTAGTTGTTAATAACTAGGGTTGGGGACCGAAACTCGGTGCCAATAGGTCCCTGGTTCCAACGTAAACGGTAGTAACGAGACCAAATAAGAACGAACGGTGCCTGACTTTCCACTACACTCGACAGCAGGTAACGTTAGCCTACCTTTAGCTAGCAGCTGGATTAAACATGGTTAAAATGCTGACAGGTGACGTTAAACAGTGTAAAGTGTGACTGTATATCAACAGTCTGCTCTGCAGCGCAGCAGCTGCCGACCTCGGAAAAACACAGATGGTGCATTCACTGAAACTGGTAACCTACAGCCTCGCGGTGCATTCAAAGTTATTGTAAAATACCCTTTTCCCATCTGGTGGTTGTTTTTGTCGTTCAACAGCAATTTACTGGTGAAATAAGTTTTTGTGTATTATTTATATTGGCTACCACACAACAAGGCTCAAAAATATCACCACACTTCCACAGTAGCATAACGAGGGTCCCTACATGTAAACACAAGCATTGAGAACTTTGTAAGTGTACAGACAGTTTATTAAAAAGACAGTTTATACCGTTCACGTAAACAGGTAGGCGCCATCTTGGGAAAACAGTCACGACCAGTCGAACGACGTGCAACCTGTAACCAGTAACATAGCTCAAGCACGGCGTTCGTCGTTCGACTGGTCGTGACTGTTTTCCCAAGATGCCGCCTGCCTGTTTATGTGAACGGTTTATAAACTAGTTAGCGGTTTGCGCTAAAACTGGTCACATTCGATTAGCATGAAAACATATCCCAGAGAACGGTCGACTCGGTACACACGTGTTATTAACCCCTAGGTTCATTTTGCGCCAGATTTGTCCTTTAAGGGTAATCATGCTTTGTCACGTTCACATAAAGTGTAATAAAGTAGCCACCGCAGCAGCTCATGCTCCTGTATGTTTATTTCACAGTTGTCAGTCATAATCACATTTGTCACTGGGGATTATTGAGGAATGTAAAAGTGAGAGTCCAGAAAGTTGTTTCACTGTAACTGTGTTCACGTTCTCATGTTGTGTGGTTTAACATCACTGTTTAACAAACCAAAATGAAACGCTAGTAAATGAAGGATGTTTCTCAGACATTATTTGGGAAATGTGGCTAGAATATATTTTGTTATTAACTTTTTTAAAAGTCTACATTTTGTACCTGATGTGTAATTATGTAATTTAAGGACCAGATTCAAACTTGTATGTTTCAGGTTACTGTATACGGTCGGATGAATTAAAAGATATATACTGTAAGCAGGGTTGAATTGGACACAAGACACAGACTTGTGCTTGTACTGGACTGTCTATAATATCTGCTAAATGTACTGCAAGTTTTATGGATTGCAAATTAAACACAGCTTTTCTCACAAATGAATTGAGTGTAGTTGAATGATTTATGGCCAGAGTGTCAGCCTGTGCATCGTCTCATTCTTATCCCCGATTCCCATCATGCAGCAGTGGCGGAAAAAAAATATAAAAATATTCTTGACCAAATACATTGATGGCGATATTGTAGGGTTGACAATTGATGCTTTCAAAAAATATTTTTCACAATGAGATTTTAGATGAATAATCATCAATAATGTGGATATAATGACTAGGTGGGTAAAGGCAGAAAATAAAACAGCTGTTAAAGCTACAGTGTGTAAGATTTTCTCCCATCTAGCGTTGAGATCATATATCGCAATCAACTATCTGCCTATATGCTATTCTGCCTATCTGTAGCCCCCTTTTCTTCTGTGACTGTATCTTGTTTTGCTTTGTCTTGTTTTCTTTTGCTTTGTTTTGTTTTGTCTTGTATTGTCCAGTTTTGCTTTACCTTCTAATCTAGCTCCCTGTAAAGCGACTTTGAGTCTATGAAAAGCGCTATATAAATTCAATTTATTATTATTATTATTATTATCTCTCGCCACGCAGTTGAAAGTACGTATTGCAGCTACGGCAGCCGCCACGCTTAAAAAAGCGAAAGTGTACAAAAGGCCGTCTTGTTGGAGTGCATGTCACAGAGTGGCGCGGACGCACACTTCACACAACGAGCGGGCAGCTCCAATGTTCACTCTTTTTTCTGATGACGCCGGTCTCTTGCTCTTTTCAATCTCCATTTTTTTTTTCTGGGCGAAGAAGAAGAAGACTCCTGTTCCTGAAATCTGGATTTTGAATACGTGTGGTCCTCCATTTTTTCCTTCTTCTAACTTGCCGGGCCGGGAAGCTACGATACCCGTTAGCAGCGTTAGCAGCACCTGTGAGTTTATCATGTGACAGAGAAAACGTGAAAGGCGGTGCAGTATGTCCTGTATGTCCCTCACCGGCTACCGTATTTCAAGATGGAGCATGAATATGGAGCGTCTACCCCAGTTCATACAAGCGCAAATGTAAAATTTCAAGCCAATAGGAATACTTGGAATTGATGGTGGTGGTAAATATTCATTAAAAGGAAAAGTTTGTGAACAGCCAATACATATACTTTAAGTCTAACCCTCATGTTGTCAAAGTTTCTATATCAGAAATGTGGGTTTCTTTCAACCAAATTGCCCCAAAGTAACAGAGATGGCTCCGTACAACGCTCTTCGCAAGTACAATGACAGATCGGGATCAGTACTTTCATTGAATTCTGGGTTTTTTATTCAATTTTATAGCATTTGAAAAAATGCTATAAAATGGTTTTCAAACAGTATCCTGACCAAATGTTGACCAAACTCTTCCTCTGATCTTAACTACTTGTCAAGATAATTCACAATTTCTGCTTTTTAAAAATTAGGTCATATATATGTCATATAAATTAGGTTTATTGACCATGAATTTAAAAGAAAAATAAGTGTAAAACTAGTGGGAATAAGTTGGTGTAAGTGGTGTACATATTGGTGATAGTGGGGGGGGTGGGGGGGTGTCAAATGTTGAAAAAAACATTATTTTTAAAAAGTCTTCATTTTCAGTTCAGTTAATTGGATTCTTTGCCAGATTCAAGCTACTTATCAGCGAGAAGGTCGGCTCTAATGAAGGCGGGTTCGCCTGAAACACGGCGGCGTTGGGCAAAACTAGAACACATTAAAGGGAGCTGTGATTCCAGTGTGAGCCTAATCCCAATACTTTGATTTTATGCTACACTAATCAAACTTTACAAAAGTACATCACTTACAGAGAGGTCAACTAAACGGCACCCCATCAGGATAAATTAGCAAATGGTCCGGTGGCAATTTGTTAAACAATTCCATCAGGATGAATTATTCATTGTTCTAGGAATAGATTCTCACTGTCAAATTATGTCCCGCTTGCACACCAACTATCTTGTAGAGCAGCCAATGTTTTTTAGCCCAAGGACCCTTTAGCTTAAAAAGAGACGGTGCAACTAAATTGTATACAATATATGTAGTAGGGGGTCCCTACTACATATATTGTATACAATATATGTAGTAGGGGGGTCCCTACTACATATATTGTATACAATTTAGTTGCATATTAAACTGGTCACAATATGTGTAGGGTGGCCTAGAGCCTTTACCCATTCCTTTTTTTTATGGTGCATATAATGCTAAGCTTTAAAATAAAAATTGTTGGCATATTCACATATTTATACGCCATGTTTTAATGTTAAAATGTGGCAGTGTAAATCCTTAAGCTTAACTGTAGCCTATTTGTGGATGTGGCCAGTAAGCCTATCCTCAATGTTGTGTACCTTAAAAAAAAGAATTATCTTTACTAATAATATGTTGGATTCATGTTAAAGGTGCCGTAAGTATGATTGTGAAGATCCAGGACTTAGCCAAAAAATTGAACATCGACAACTTCTCAGTCCCTCCCCCCCTTTCCGCTAAAGCCCAAAACGGTCTCCTAAGCCCCTCCCCCCACAAGGGAGAATGAATGTGTGTGCATGAGCAGTGATTGACACGCAGTTAGACAAGTTAGTTTAATAAGTCTTACCTACTGCACCTTTAATGTATATTTTCAGACGTTTAAAAAAATATTTTAAATCATCAAAAAATAATTTGGCGGCTCCCCTGCAGCAACTCTGAAGACCCCCTAGGGGTCCCGGACCCCCCGTTGAAGATCTCTGTTGTTGTAGAGAACAGAAATCCGCTGTGTGTATATGCGGTGACTATTCAGTTGATCTATTCGGTCTTTTTTATTATTTTGTATTAGATAGTGATAGATAGACAGGAAAGGGGGAGAGAAAAAGGGGGATGACTCACAGCAAAGAGCAGGTCGGATTTGAACCCTGACCGCTACCAAGGACTCATCCTACATGGGGCGCACACTCTACCAGGAGAGCTAGAGGTTGCTCTCTGTCATTATTTTTAATTGTTTTATAGTAATTCCCCCCACTTATCTGAGCCAACGAAGCATCCCCATTATAACGTGAAAGTACATAATGTTCCATTGGTTGTTGCTGACACTTACTTTAAATTATATGGTGCAGATAATCAGCACCTGTTGGTCCAATGCGATTTAAAAGAACATATTTTTATATGTACATGTACGGTATGTATCAACCTGCTCCAAATGTGAGCCCGTTATCTATTGTACTGTGTAAGACATGTTAACAAACCAAAATGAGGGAAATATGGCTAGAATATATTTTATTATTAACTTTTTTTAAAGTCTACATTTTGTACCTGATGTGTAATTATGTGATTTAAGGACCAGATTCAAACTTGTATGTTTCAGGTTAATGTACACGGTCAGATTAATGAAAAGATATATACTGTAAGCAGGGTTGAATTGGACACAAGACACAGACTCGTACTTGTACTGGACTGTCTGTAATACCTGCTCAATGTACTGCAAGTTTTATGGATTGCAACCCACATTGTTGTTCCAAAATATTCTCACAATTGTGCAGCAGGAGGGCCAGACGCTCTGCAGGACGGTGGAGAGTGATGCTTATTAAAAGTGGAAATAAACTGCTCTCCTGTGTGACATTGCCAGACAACCTTTCAGAATAATGAAAGCGAACAGAGAAGAGTATAATATAATAATCACCACATTGAGCCTCTTTGCTGCTGCCTTTGATGTTAGTGGATAGAGCGGTCAGTATCCAGTTTGTTGCTGAAATAATAACTTACTTATCTTTTTTTATCACACAAAATGCAAATACCTATATGAAAGAGAATGTTGTTTATATGTCAAAATTACGCAGGCTACACTGTCACTTTTTGGAATTTGACTTCAAAGCACATGTCACTTTTACTTTACAGGATCACAGCCTCATTTGCTGCTCTTCGTTTTATTGTCTGCCCTGTTTGCAGTGCCTGAAATGAGCCAGTACTCGCCAAACTGAGTACTGGCACTTCTGCTTTTTGTCCTCACGAGTACCCTTACTTCTTTTCTTTTTTTTTTTTTTTTTTTTTTTAGATAATTTTTTTGGGGCATTTTTAGGCCTTTATTTAAGATGAAGACATGAAAGGGGAGAGAGAGGGGGGGAAATGACATGCAGCAAAGGGCCGCGGGTCGGAGTCGAACCTGTGGCTGCTGCGTCGAGGAGTTAACCATATATGTGTGCCTGCTCTACCAGCTGTGCAAACCCGGCCACGGGTACCCTTACTTCTAATTGTTATTAACAGTATTATTAATAGGCAGATGTTTATATATATATGATTTATTGGGGGTGTAAGAGCCAATTAGTGCCCTTGGTATAAATAGGTGCAACCTGGAAGCACACACAGTTTTTGACCACGAATAAACACACACACACACACGCACACACACACACACACACACACACACACACACACACACACACACACACACACACACACACACACACACACACACACACACACACACACACACACAGGCATACATACAGTGATCTGTCTGGAAACCCAACTAAGATCTTAATCTTTTAACTGCAAATACTGTATGAATGTAATACTTGGACTTTCATTGATCAAAAAGATAATGTTAATTACTCTGAATGATCCTTTGTTTCCTACCCACGTTTTCAGAACACTGCAAGGATCGATGTGAGAAAGGGCAATCGAATCAGGCTCCTTAGATCGGATCGTCTAATATTCGACTATTCGCGATATACGTAGGCTACATACATCTATTCACTGTTCCTCACACCCGGCTTCAGACCCGTGGTGATGGTTCTTTCTAGTCTGTAGCAACGAGACTGTGGATCGCTGTGCCTCCTCCCTTAACAATATGCGGTCTCTGTGGACACTTTCAGAAATCGGTTAAAAACCTACCTGTTTAAACAGCCTTTTGGTTGACCTGGCTGCACTTTATTTTTTTTAATGTAGGCCTATTACTTTGTGATTTTAATAGCGCACTGTGTTTTTATATGTATCCTCTCGTATGTTTTATGCAACTATGGCACTTTGAGATTTTTATCTGTGAAAAGCGCTCTATAAATACATTTTACTTACTTATGTAGGCCTACTTTTGTAGGTCGCTAGGCCACTATAAAAAGCAAAATGACCACAAAGACAGATAACACAACCACAACCAGATGCAAAAGGACACAAAGAGACCAAAAACAACCACAAAGAGAAGCAAAACAGTCACAAAGACACACAAAACAACCAGAAAGAGATGCAAAGAGAGCATAAATAGATTCAAAACTACTACAAAGAGACACAAAATGCCCACAAGGAGAAGGAAGACAGTCACAAAGAGACACAAGCGTCTGTTTGTGGTCATTTTTGCGTCTTGTTTTGCGTCTCTTTGTCATGCTTTGTATCTCCTTGGAGTCATGCAAGTCTTTTGTGGTCATTTCTTTTTGTGGTTGTTTTGTGTGTCTTTGTAGTTGTTTGATTGCTGTTTTCAATAATAAATATAAGCAGTCCCTTCAAAGAGAGGCTCAGTAATCCAGTCCATAGGTACAACCTTTGTGCCATCTTTTACACTTTTATTGTGACTTTTCATGTGCCAGGATCATCAAAGGCTAGCTCGGGGATTTCTCTGGACCTGCTGCTCTCTGTGGTTCACACACTGACATAAACATTCAGTTCGGTGGACACTGAGAGAAAGCAGGGCTGAAAGCGAGCTTTGAAAGCTAGAAATCGAAGCGCTTTGGGCAGCAAGAGCCACTGGTGGCCTATTTATCTGATATTCTGTCAGAACCATGCCTTTTTATTACAGACTGTGCTGGGGAAGATTACGAAGGATTGTTATTATTCTTCACCACAGGGTATTGTAAAAAACTATATGTACTTTTATATATCCCACGCAGATTAACAATATATATAAATGTTGAAAGGACATTACATGTTATGACTGTTGCTTACATGTTCTGCTTCTGGTTCCTCCATCATCAGATATCTCCAGTTTTTTTTTTGTGCAGCCAAGTGAATATCAAACTAGTGTTAGTTCATTCTTTTTTTTTAGAATGGCTTTTATATGTTTTTACAAAAGAACTTTTTAAATGTTCTAAATGTCTTCAGCATTATGTCACTCAATCTCTCAACACGATCATTATTTCATTTCATAAGAACTCATTTCACCTAATATGTCCACCTGCAGAACAAAAGGTGAGCGATTGTGACTGACGCTTCCCCACTGTGACCCGGCAGGGACAGAGCGACGCTGGCGCTGTTATCAACCACATGCAGTTTTGAGCCTCACCAGGGTTTAGAGTAAAATAATTGCCTCGCTGTTTCTCTATTATAGGTTAGGTTTATTGTCTCCATGATTAGGGAAATGTCATGCGAATGCCATGTAATCCTGGCGTTATCCCACTCCTCCTGTTCTTTTCAAGATAATGTGTGATAGCCTACTTTGACTCCTGCCATCACATTTGGAAAAGCGCGGATGCTGCAGCTTTTCACAGTGGGAAGCTGCATTAAAAAGAAACAGTGCTCCTTTTACTCTCTTTAAGCCTGATGATGTCACCACGGATACATCTTTATTGAATTGTTTTCAACTTATATGTGACCTTGCATACCGTCTATTGGAGGTGTGGAATTCAACACTTTATGGGCACTTTTCTTTACAAGAACGTTGCAAAATCAATCAATGTCCTTTTGTAATCTTACAGAGCAAAACGATTCACTGAAATATAACAGATAACACACATAAGGTAGGTCATTTCACATTGTAAATACAGTATTTTTAATCTCCTTTTTTTATTTTAAAGATCATTTTAGGCCTTTATTTGATACGACAGCTTAGACACGAAGGGTGAGGGAGAGGAGGAACGACATGCAGCAAAGGGCCGCGGGCCGGAAGCGAACCTGCAGCCGCTGCGGCGAGGACTGAGCCTCTATACATGGGGCTCACGCTCTACCAGGTGAGCTACCCAGGTGAACCCTTTTTTTTAATCTCCTGGAGTGGAATTTAACAATTAAAACACACAGCAGGCGGGGCACCCGCCATGTACAGAGGCTCAGTCCTCACCGCAGCGGCTGCAGGTTTGATTCCGGCCTGCGGCCCTTGCATGTCGTTCCTCCTCTCTCCACTTTCATGTCTAAGCTTTCCTATCAAATAAAGGCCTAAAATGCAAAAAATAACAAAACAAAAAAACGCGCACACACAGCAGGCTACAATAGACATGCAAACTACACACAACATAATGACATGCACAATACATACTGATTGCAGATTGCAACATAAAGCAGCTAATACATAGAAAACTCGAAAAAAAAAAAGTCTGACAACATCTCACATTCTAAGACAATTTTAAGACAATCTGTCATAATAACAATAATGACAATAATAAGTATATTGTTTCTTTTCTTGTTTGTCAAGCAATTCTATTATGTTTACATTCTTGTCTTTTTATAGTTATATAGTTAATATTTAATAATAAGCTATTGCACTGTTCAATCCCTGCACTGTTCACTTTTGTACTACCACCATTGCACACAGTCTACCATAGAATCGTGGTCACTGCATCACATGGTCAGTCCATACCACACCTTCGGAATCACTTCACAAATTGTTAATGCTTTAAATTTCTGTGATTTTTATGTATGTGAGATATGTGTGTGTGTGTGTGTGTGTGTGTGTGTGTGTGTGTGTGTGTGTGTGTGTGTGTGTGTGTGTGTGTGTGTGTGTGTGTGTGTGTGTGTGTGTGTGTGTGTCTTTGTTGTGTTATGGTTGTCTAAGCTACTGGATGCCTAAAATGTCCCTTGGGATGAATAAAGTATCTATCTATCTATCTATCTATCTATCTATCTATCCATCCATCCATCCATCCATCTACAGTATCTATCTATCTATCTATCTATCTATCTATCTATCTATCTATCCATCTATCTATCTATCTATCTATCTATCTATCTAATGTCACTGAGTTTGTAGTCCCAGACTAGAAGATTTTACTGCCAAGACTTCAAACTTACGACAATATTGAAAACGTTTGATTTTGTCGGAACGTCAAGACGGGAAAAAGACTCAAGACTCAAGACCGCTCTGAATGAGTTTCATGACCGCCTTACACCAAACGATGGAGACGACGGTGAAGCTCTAGCAAGACTCTCATGATATCATTCCCATATTGGAAATTTGTTTGTGACAGTGGAATCACTCAAAGTCATTTGCTGTAAGGTCGACTTAACACAATTAAATACTTTTACCATGTGATTTAATTCACTTTGGGAAAATAACATGGTGCACATTTAATTGTGTTTTAATGTATGTTTAAAACATAATTATGCTGCAGAAGTTGTGCAATGGCTTAATGGTGTTCTTATCCCTGGCTGTGCTGTGTATATGTGCAATGTGTCATTTGTGGTTGTGAATTGTTACAGTAGGCTATGTGCTAGTTTTATTTTGAAATTATTATTACTACCGTGGAGGCAGCTATGTGTGCAGCAAGCGAGTCCAAGATAAATGATATTGTGTCATATACGTTTATAAATTATATTGTATCGTATACGTTTGTCATTTTTTTAGCTCAATTTGGAAATGATTGACATAGTGTTAGCCATTTTAAATCAAAATGCATTAAATACAATGGTGTCATGTTGTTAGCCCACAACATTAGGAGGTTTTCAGTCACTCATGGGGCTCTCTTACGGATCAGCCTGTGTAACTTGTTTTCCATTGCTGAATGGCTGACTTAGTTTTCTGAAGCTTTCTGAGTCTAAAAATGATGTAATATTTTGTTACATTAGTCTCATTTTGGATGAAAGGGTGACTAATATAGGCTAATGACTACTCACAGTGAACATGGCTTGAAAATGTCATAGTCTGGCTATCACCGGACCAGACCAAGCTCAATCTTTTAAGATTGAACATTAGTCTGGGGAGTCTGCTCTGTATTTTCTCTGCACAAGAGGCAGGACCAACGGGCCATAGTTCAAATGACTCTGTACGCTATTGGATAGTCCTTCAACCAATCAGACCAACGATCCGGGTGACGTAGCAGCGACAGCGGCATCGACGGGTTGCTACGCTTCCATGTTGAATGTAAACAAAAAGCTGCTTGGTTGCTTCTCTATCGTCATCGTGTTAAACACGCCAATAGCGCGCAAGGTGGATAAGCCAGTTTGTGATTGGTCCCTGCAAATTTGTAACGGAAGCAGGATAGAATAATGTACAGGTTTCCAGCCCGAGCTGCAGGGTGAAATTAAATCGCCGGCACCCAGTCTACATAACTGTACTTTAGAGTTCAATAGTCACATTTAGAAAGGACAATAGGTAGGCTAAGTCCCAGGTTCTTAAATTGCATCCACGTTTCCTTCACTTGCTTCCCTTCCTCTCGTCTTAGTCCGTCCCGCTCAGGAAGCACGGGAGAGATGCAAAGAAATCATGGGAGGAAATGTGTTTTAGAAGGATGAGACGTCAGCTGTATGGGCGTAGTTAGCAACTCCTTCAGCTGCACGGCTTCCAGGAAGGCTGCTCTCGTGTACCCTCGCTCCTAAGAGCTTTGAGACAGCCTTCACGAAGGAGGGACAGAACAACTTCCGGTTCAGCCGAGGACCGAGGAGCGACGTCTTTCCTTGCATCTCTCCCATGCTTCCTTGGACTGAGATGTGA